>OMLM01020855.1:224911-249947 GCA_900302695.1 Helostoma temminkii | reverse complement strand
GCCATACTCGAGTATGTTATGCTATGAGGTGTGTCTAATGTTTTGGCCTCACTGTTTTCAATGAGCATTGTATTAGACTGTGCAGGTGGTCATAATGTTATGCTTGATCAGCGTATACAACACTTGGTTTGGCTCTCAGGTACATTTCTGACCTGGACTTTAGTCCAACTGTCTGGAATAAACACTGGAGTAGACACTGGCTAAGTACTGGTTCACTGCTGCCCTACAGTGGTCACACACAGCATTACACCAGCTGCTTACAAATATGACCCTTTACTGCTTGTTAACCACAATGTTTCATAAAACATACATTATTTAGAATTAAAACATATATCTTTAATATCAAGATTAGTTTAATGTTTGTATAGTGATTTATAAAGATGTTTTTCCTTCCCCTTTCTGTATATGTGTATCCCCTTGTGTGTCAGGTTTTTGTTTGCACGTTCAGCTCATCAGTGTCGCTCAGTTTGTGACAGTTGGGTTCACAACAAAGTGAACTATGAGTGTTTGTGATACATAGAAGTGGATTTGGGTGGATTAAGCCCTTAAACCTGACTGCTTGGACCATCGCAGTCTGAACGAGGACAAAGCAACTTTTAATGTCAAATAAGAATATGCCCAGAAATACTGGCTCTTACTGTGATAATAATCCCTAATAATAATAATTACAACAGCACCGAACAGTCAACATTCACATAATTTACAAGTTGTTGGGTGTGATATCAACGTGTTTCCTGCTGCCTTACACTTAACACACTTGTGTCTATGAACAGGAAGCTGACTGCATAGTATACAGAATAATATAATAAACATAAACACAACACAAAATGTTTTTTTCCTCAGAGACCTAATTACTGTATGTTTATCACTTTACTGTTCAAGCTGTCAAGGTCATTTCCCATAGAAAAGAAATAATTTTATTTCAATTTCATTGTCATTTATATAGTAAATAAAATAAAAAATATTTCTCCTAAATGGCAGCTCCTGTCAGGTTGGTATTATGTCTAAAAGAAAATACTTCTGTGCCAAGTTTGGCTGAGATTCCTCCAGGTTTTTTTAATTAAATATTGTTCAAAATGCATTGTTTTTTTTAGTGTAGCATAAATGGTGCAGGGACGCCCACTGTTGGCCTCTATAAGGTACACCCTTTTTATTAACACAGTTTTATATAAAATTTTTTATTAAAAAAAATGGATATCTCCTGAACGGCAGGTCCTTTCAAGCCAGTTCTTTTTTCTAAATCCTCACTGTGGTGGTTAGCTCTGTGACGGAGATCCCTCCAGCTGTGTAGGAGCCTGTGGAGAACATACACACAAACGTTCTGCTTTATATAGATAGATAGAAGAAAGTACGATCAGAAAGTGTCATTACGACTCAGTTTCCATAAATGTTGTTACTGTGCAAAATCTAAATACAGTAAAAACAGAAGGCAACAATTTGCAAATCGGTAAAAACCATGTTTACCACTATGCTGCATCACTGCTTCTTTAACCAACACTAAGTGTTTGGGAAGTGAGAAAATTGCTTTAGTTTGAAAGCAAATTGTTTTTCCATTTATGCTTGGTGTAGGATTTCAGCTGCTCATCACTCGTTGGCCTCCTTCGTCGTACTTTTCTCTTTGCAATGTGCTAAATGTTTTCAACAGACCGCAGACAGGCCAGTTTAGCGTATTGTCTTGATGAAACAAGAAAGGCCTTTCTTTGGCAGCATATGGTGCCTTCACATACACTGTGTGCACTAATGCAACCCCACACCATAACAGGTGTTGGCTTTTGAACTGCGAGTTGATAAACAGCTGGATGGTCCCTCTTCTTAAGCATGATTTCCAAAAGGCATTTAGCCAGAGTCCAGAGATACATATTGCTCACATCAAACTCAAACTTATATTTTTTTTAAAACAAAAGTGTTTCAGTTTCAACATTCGTTGTTTTCTGTAATAAATAAATGATTTGAAAATCATTGCGTTCTTTTTTATTTACATTTCACAGAGTGCCACAACTTTTTTCATAACAAGTTGTGTATAAAAACAAAAGCATCAACAGTTTCTTTGTATGGAGCTCCGGAGTGTACAGTAACACGAAATAACTGATGAAATAAATTAAATTTTACAAAAAATAATCAAGCAAGAAACCTCTGGAAAGTGTTAGCTGAATGGTACCAGGAGTGAGATTAAGATTACATGAGTTATATATCTGTCTGTGAAAAAGAAAAAAAACCTAATGTCATTTTAAAACATACTGTTGTCCTGAAAGTATTTTCAAAATCCCCAAATATGTTTCAACTGGATGAAAAATATCCTGCTTTTTGAGTTTCATTGAGTGTTTTCCTCCTAGCTACCTAGCAGGCAAGGTATGAAGTAGCATTAACCTTGACTTTGTTACTGAGAACTGATTAAAAAATAGAATTAATATGCAAATTTGTGAACACGACCCACATGTTTTTGTATTGTTGTTATCATAAACAGAAGAAAACTCCTCAATAAGCCCATTAATTAGCAAGTATGTTTTCCTCTGTCCTTACTACATGTACATTTTGAACTTGTTGGCTCGATGTGTTAAGGACTTACAACATTTTCTGGTTGCCAGTTCTCTTGTCAATTAACCTTAACCATGTTCTTCCAGCTCTTCCTTTACTAGTACCACTTACTTTTTCAGCCTTGTGTTGCCTCTGTCCCAACTTTTTTGAGACACACTGCTGCCATCAATAATTTTTTTGTTACTGTAAACATTTGATATGTTTTCCATGTTATACTGTGAATAAAATATTGATTTGTGAGACTTGCAAATACTTGCATTCTGTTTTTATGAATATTTTACAGTGTCCCAGCTTTTTTGGAAGTGGGGTTGTAATATCTTGCATACAGTGGACAGAAAAATGCCTTGAAATAAAAATGTAACACAAATAAAACACAGTTATTGTGTAAATAACTTTTCACCATAATGTTTTTAGGTTTTAATGATTTCTTCAGCTTCTTTACAAATCGTTTGTTCATTTGTATATTTTACATAATTGATTTCATAATTAACCTTCAAAATGTCTTTTTTTTTTTTTACTATTGCACACTTTGGGTTTCCATACAAAAGGCTTTACGGTTGTGTCTTCACTTTTCTCACCAGTAATGAACGCAGAACAGTAAACATGAACTGGGAATGTACCACACTGCTGATCTACCCATCATGGCTATCAGTAAACAGCTACAGGAGCTTTTCTCTCAGCAAAGAACAAACCTATCATTGAACATTTTCACAGTGCAAACTCTTTCTCCAGCAGTGAGGCGAACATCTCAAAACTTTGGTTCAAACACTGAGTTCATTTTCACTATCCTTCAGTCTCTCCATGCGTTAAGCCACTTAGATTTGTAGCGCAGTACATTCAGTGAAGATTTCTTCTTCCTCTCTCTGCATATCTGTACAAGGAGTATTAAATATGAACAGGAAGGAGGATGGCTCTGATCCGTTCGGTCACTGGAATATAACTGTACACATCAGGAAAGACTGAAAGTGCAGTAAAAGCTGAGGGTTAGTGCAGTCACACAGACATGCACACAGAACAATGAAGATTTTTCTTGTGCTTCTACTCTGTTTGGAACATAAATGTGTCAACAAGGTTTGGAAAGAACCATAAACAGGCACCCAAAAGACAAAACAATGTCTTATGTAGAGAAGTTAAACGTTTTAACCGAGTGGAGAAGTATTATAAGTCCAATTTTTTTGGAGTGAGTGCAGCCATGAGGAGAAAGAGATCTCCTACAGATGGAGTCCACTGAAGTATTTACTACCTGTAACCCACATAAGCTGCTACCAGGTGAATCAACAGAAGCACTGCCGGCTTCCTTTGGTGACCTCCTCGGAAGAATGGACAGTGTTGGGAACAAATCCGCTCTTAACGCCCTCCCAGCCGTCCTGGATCCTGATCTCCCCGCTTCGCACTAGGTCAAAGATGGTCCTTGTCAAATCCACAAATGCCTAAAAAGCAGAAGCAAAATCTGAGTGGAGATAAGATTAAGAAAGACAAAACATTTAGAGCTGAAACTGTCTGCACATACACATGTGTTAATAATTAATTATTAATTTTAACTGTGCTTCTAAAGCAAAGATTTCATAAAAATGTTCTGGTTCCTGCTTCTTATAAATGCCAAGATTCGCTACTTGCCCTTGTCTAAATGATAGCAAACAGAACATTGTTGAGTTTTGGACTATATTGTTTAAAATAAAAACATCAGCAGATTAACAGATGATGTTTGTTGGTATTTTTAAAAGTTAGTTTGATCATAGTAGCCCAGTGGGATCACTGAGGCAACTGCTACCATATTTCATGCAAAACTACATTTCTCTCAAAAAAATCAGGGTGGTATTTCTTTTTCTTTATTGGATAAGTGGCTTTTCTGTCTATAATTGGTGCCATTGTCAGAATGAAATCTGACTCATACACACACAGTAGAGCACAGACAGTGACTTCAGACGTTAAAAACGGTAAATCTATGCACGTATTGTATCGTATTGCTCCTGATCACGATTTTTGGTCAAGACAATGTGACATTAAGCTAAACACACAATAAATGAGTCACAGATGATTAAGTGCTTGAAGAAAAACTAAAATAACATCTGCACCTTCTCCACGTTGATGGCATCTCGCGCCGACGTCTCCACGTAGCGCATCCCGTAGGCTCCTGCCAGCTTCTCTGCCTCCTGCTGGGTCACCTGACGCTGGGCCTCCAGGTCACACTTGTGACCGACCAGCAGGAAAACGATGCTGTGTGGCTGGACGTGACTCTGAGCCTCCTCCAGCCAGTTATGGACGTTTTGAAAGGAACGGCGGTTTGTGATGTCGAAGAGTAAGAGACCACCCACTGAATTGCGGTAGTAGGCTCTTGTGATGGACCTGAAAAGGTAGACAGATATTTAACGAATCAGGAAAATGCTGGATTCTATATTTCAACAACTTAAATTTTCTATTTTGTCCTGTTGACTTCTATGATCATCTTAAAGCTATTTTTAAAAACTGTCATCCCTCATTACTTTCTATTTTCAAACAGGATCCAGTAGTGTTTTCACAAACATATTTTTAACTGACCTTTAGTTCCCAGACGTGTTTGGATTAAAACAGCCAATCGTTGCGTGTGTTTCACTCTAAGGTCATGATGCAGTTCTGCGAGAGTTATGTCCTTACCTGAACCTCTCCTGACCTGCAGTGTCCCAGATCTGAAGTTTGATGCGTTTTCCTGGCTCGATCTCTACCAGACGGGAGAAGAAGTCCACCCCCACGGTCGGATCTGACACCTGGGCAAAGCGGCCCTCAGTGAATCTTCGGATCAGACACGACTTACCAACTGTGGAGTCTCCGATGACGATCAGACGAAACTGATAAAGCCATATTGTCTCCATGTCTCATGAAAATGAAATCTGAAATCGAAATAAAATGAATCACTCAGTCACTGTCATTTATGTCAATACAAATCCACACATTTTCTTTTCAAATAGTAACAGAACTGAGATAAATACTGTTAAAAGGCGAGTTGTGGTTCTATAATCCTCATTAATTAGTGAATTATGAGACTTGTAAGAACAGAAATGAGTCTTTTAAAAAAATACTGCAGAAAAGGTCATGATAAAGTATGAATAAACCTGACAGATCTCGACCTTTAGCATCAGTTTTGCTCAGTGTAGATGTAAAAATGTGACGATTTGCCACAGAAAACCACGTGTACATTATGTAAAATCTCAGCACATTGTTGTCTGTCATACATTCAAACATTCATCTATAGGAGCAAATAGAAATAAATGAAACAACAGATTAGATTCAGTACACTTTAACAAAATGACACCCTCATCCTGAGAGACACGGGATGTTTTTAAATAGATTCTTAGTTTTAGTTGCTTGGTTTATAGTTTTATTCATATTAAACACAAATATGTTTTTAATCCACAGCTTGTGTCGGCCACATGGGAAATTTTAGGACTACAGCTGCCATGATGAGGAGAGAATAATGGCTTTAAATCACCAGCTGGGTGATCTAATTTGAGGGGGAGGGAGGGAGGGAGGAGGGGGAGGCCACTCCTCTCCAACTCAATAAACACTGGTGTGGCCAGACCCCATGTGGATAGTAGACTGTTGTAATACAGCACTAACACACAATGAGGCCTTGAAGCTAAACGTGACTGCTAGGCGATGTGCAATATTTGCTTAGAAGGCCTCCTGTGGCAGCTACAGTGAGATACACCACAAACTTTACAACAGCTACACATCTATTTGTTTCAATTATGAGTCCCTGCCCTCTCAGTGCCTCTTCTGATGCCAGAGATCAGTGCTGTTCTCTCGAAGGATGGACACTAACACATAACAACTGAATACAGCCAGTGGGTGATGACCTACCTTAAAGTTAAGAGCTCAGTATCTGTGAAAAACAAACCCCATATCGATGATTGTGTCTTCTAAAAATGATCCTCCAGTCTAGCAAGTGTTTGTGTTGCCTTACAGAAACTGCCACACCACTAAAATCTGAATATTTATACTATCTTGTTGTCCACCATCAGCCTGCTGACTGTGCTCCCAGTTCATCTGAGCAGGGCTGCTGATATTTCCGTGATGATCGGCTGATGAAATGGCAGCAGGACGCAGCAGCAGCATCACACATCACCTCTCCGCCCTCATCAGCACCGGTACCGTAACTGCGCTCACGGCGGCGCAGCAGCAAAGCGCTCGCTGCTGCCTTCAAGTGCCGTGGGAACAAAGTGCGGTAATTACGAAGAAAGCGCAAAAGAATATAAAAACTTAATCCAGATTGGTTATTTTGAGCTTTACAAGCAACAGCGTCACTAAGATTACTCCTGCAAAACCTCTGGTCTGACTCCACTAGAAGCCTAACATCACCCCGGTGGCGATGCTAAGTCTCTTTAGCATGTATATAGCAAATCCTATTATGTGTTAGCATCGAGCTAACTTACTACTCCATACTAAACTGTATGCTCACTGTATGAGGAGTTGCTGGCTGATCTTTACTTCATATAGGTTGTGAATTGTCTGACAATGCACATTATGTATTTTTCTTGTGTGCAATTCAGTTTTACAGTCGGCTGCTTTAATTTGAGAGGCAACAAACAAACCTAAACATGTTTCTCTTTTTAAGAACTGTTAAGGGAGGATGGAGGAAACTGCACAGATTAGATTCTCTCAGTTTGTTCAGATGATACATATTGTTGATTGTAAGTCAAAACTGTGAGATAAAAAAATCAAAAACATGAAGAAAAGGTGGAAATGTAACCATTTAACCCACCCCATAAAAATAATGTCCAGCCCATTTCCAGTTGTTTGTTTGCAGTACGTTATTCATCCATTATTTGAACCTATAATAAAAATAAATAATAAACCTACAGTGAAACTCTGAATGCAGGCCATGTACTTATAACAGAGTAAATCTGTGATATTGTTAATGATAGTCAGTCTGAAACCGTTGTTTACAAGGAGCACTTAAAAGCACCGTATGGAGTTGCTCACAGAAGCTGACAGTGAACTAATTCAAATTCCTGTGTGGGTGGACTGCAGTGACTCAGTGGATCTTCTTTCACAGATTTTCATGACGCTGGATCATAATAAAAAGTTTTTCTTTGAGAATCAGAAGACAGAAATGTACCACTACTAGTCTTTCTTATACCATTTTGATTTGGTGTGCAGCCATGCAGCAGGAGTTTCTGTTCAAAGTCTTGGTCATCGGGGACTTGGGAGTCGGAAAAACATCCATCATCAAGCGCTATGTGCACCAGATCTTCTCCCAACACTACCGAGCCACCATCGGGGTGGACTTTGCCCTGAAGGTTCTGCAGTGGGACGATGAAACTGTGATCCGACTGCAGCTGTGGGACATAGCAGGTCTGCCAAACTTTAACCACCAAACGCGTTATTATTTACATGCTTATCACACACAATCTCAATACACATACAATGCGTTCTCTGCGTAAAAATCAGAGGTTACATTTTGTGTATCAGTGCGTGTGTCCTCAAACGTTTAGAGACAAAACCCATTTGTTTTGTTGTGACCTCGTTTGCTGTGAAAACCAGATAAAGCAACTAATAAGCTCAAATGAGTTAGGGAGCAGTTTTAGAAAAGTAAGACCTTTCTTCTGTGTGTGTGTGTAAGTCCACTGGGTCCCTCCCTGTCATTTCTAGCCTGGTTGTGGAATGTGAATCTTGTGCTTGGCTGCGGCTCAAGTGATCCCATGCTCATGCGGTGGCTACTGTAGAATAGGCACACGTGTCACTAATAACTTGGATTATATTCCCTTAGCTGATTTAGTTTTGCATTTGAAAGGTGTAAATATGTGTCTGATGGCTGTCCGTGCGTCCTAGGACAGGAGCGGTATGGAAACATGACTCGTGTCTATTACCGGGAAGCAGTGGGAGCACTGGTGGTGTTTGACGTGACGAGAGCTTCCACATTCGACGCCGTGCTGAAGTGGAAAGATGACCTAGACTCCAAGGTCAGACGGCAGCTCTGTGAGCTCCTCATCTGGTTCACCTTGAGACTTAAGAGGCCTTCTTTGTGGCCTCTTTTCTCTGTCATGCTGTGCCTCTTTTAAAGGTGTTAAACTGATACTGATACACATGTGAGCCGTGTGGCAAAACAACACTGTTAGGTTAGATTTGTTGTCTGTGCACCACACAACAACAACCCCACCTGCAAATGTAATTGGTAAAAAAAAAATAACTAGACAAACTTTACTCACAGGTGATGCCAAGGTTTCTTCTTTCTCTTTATCTAAGGTGACTCTGAACCACGGGAGGCCTGTTCCAGCTGTACTCTTGGCCAACAAATCAGACCAAGTGCCTTCCCAGCAGCCCAAACTGGACTCCTTCTGCAGGGACAATGGTTTTGTTGGATGGTTTGAGACCTCTGCAAAGGTAAGAGAGGGGTTTTATATAAGGCAAATATTAGACAAAGAAATTCAGAGTCCAATTTTTGTACAGGTAATTTGTAGGTTAGCATTATCAAGCGTTAACGCTTGTCACCTGTTTATCCCCAAATGAATAAATGCTATTATCTTGAATTTGACTAAAAATCTAATTTAGGGCAAAATCAAATCTGCTCAATTTATACACCATTTTTAAACCATATATTTGGTTTGGTTGGTTTATTTTATTATAAAATAAATCTACAGTAAAAATAATTAGATTCAGTTCACTCACTAAATATTGGAGCACATTATTTACTGTGCTCCCAAGATAAACAGAGGAATGTCTGCGGTCTGGTGTGAATTGGCCTTTTCTTATTTCAAGTCAGTCTAATGAGTTACACACCAGAGTGCAAGTCAGGTGGATCAGTTTAGCTGGTGAATAACAGTGGTGTGACGATTGTGCACAATAAGAAGAAAAAATCAAAATCAGATTTAAATACGCTGTATTTTTTGCATTATGACAATGGTTTTTAAGGAAGCACATTTAATAAACACTGCAAACACCATATTCCTGTTTAACTGGCGACATTATACTAAATCAAAGCAAACTGTGTTATATACCAGTTAACACATCAGAGGTGCTTTGAGCTACATGCTAACATGCTCGCAATAACAAAGCTTGGCACATAAAACTGAAATTAATGTTTATAATGATCATTATCTTTAGAAAAGTGCTACTTTAAGCACCAGTTAGCGTTAAAGAGGAAGGGCCCACTGTTCAAAAACCCACTGGGTTCAATTCCCAGTACATGTGATTCCTGGTCAAGTGTCCCTGGGCAAGACACTGTACCCCTGACCCTTGGTGCCTCAAAGGGGCAGTCTGTCCCCAAAGACTTTTCCCAAGGGGATTAATAAAGTATCAGTTATCATTATTATCCCCCCTGGAGCTGTGTTGCTCCAGAACACAGCTGCTCTGCTCCTCATAACATTTGGAGCAAAGTAGTGTGCAGTGCCTCTCTAACACAAGCTAAAGCTGGGGTTCATGAATGGATGTGATTTTTGCAGGTTTTTGGTCATAAACTCGCCTGACAATGTTACTAGATAAAGGATTACGTGATTAGAGAGAGATTACTTAAGCTATTTATCCATTAGAAAGCATGTATAAGTGCAGCATCTTTCATGGTAATGAAGCTGGAAGTTGTCATATTTCCACTCTGAACCACACAAACCTCATGGCGTTGCTACATCAATGGTCAGGATCACCAAACTAGGTCTGTACAAAATGGCAATGCACTGTATGGTTGTTGAGACATTTCGAATGGACTGTCAGTGACAGTGTTGCTAAAAGTAAACGGTTCTAATATGCGTGTTGTAACTCCTTCCCCAGGAAAACACAAACATCGAAGAAGCAGCACGCTGCTTGGTGGAGCACATCCTGAACAATGAGGAGGTTACAGAGAGAGACCCTGGCTCCCTTGTCCTGTCTGGATACACTAACATCACAAAGGATCATCTCAACTGCTTGTCATGTGCAAAACGATGACTCCAAAGAGATCACAGACAACCGCAACATTAACAGCTGTGAACTCATGGCCACAGAGATAAGTTTGGCTCAGAGGCAATTCATAAAAAACCTCAGCTTTCAAGGACACAGTGATGAATGAATACTATTGTAAAACAGGTAGAGATTTGTCCCTACTTGATATCTGGTACAACAGTGGATTCTGATGAAGTTTCAGACATAGTTCCTCAAAAAGTTTTTTGTGTTTTTAATGCAATTTGGTTATTATATTTAATGGGTCATAAGTTGTGATTTATATTTCACAACAATATAGAAACTATAAAGTTTGTTCATCTCATCATCTCATTCTTTTCTGCCACAGAAACAGTACAGTATTATTTCTATCATTATGTCAGAACATACCATATGTAATATGTACAGTTTCTACGTGCTCTTCTTGCTTGCTTTGAACATATCTAACGTGTTTTAGACATTTAGCTGATCTGACAGCTCACAGTGATTTAGTTTCTCTGACTCATAGCTTAACTTGTGGAAAAAGAAAATCCAAATTTGGACATTTTTGTCAGCATTGTGATCAAAGACATAAAAACATTCAACCTTCTTGCAGTCTTTGCACTTTTCCTCAGCACGTCTCCGTGCCACACCTACTGAGCTGGAGAATATGAGTTAGAGAAATTAAGTTGAAGATGTTAAAAGATAAAAATGCAAATCTGGACACGTCCATGGGAATTCATGTGAGAGCACTGACTCTACCACAGGCAACTAAGATAACAAAAATAACGCAAAATGACAGGAAATAGACAAAATGAGCACAAACAAGTGAAGGCAAGGACACACAAAAACATGCAAAATGAGTATGATGTCTGCCAAACACACAAAACGACCAACGAGACACACATTACGACCACAAAGTCACAAAAAATGCCTACCAAGAGACAGGATGACTGATGTGAGAGACTAAATGAGGGCTTCTATTTTGAGCTCTTACATTTTACAGACGTGTCCACTTCTCTGAATGTGTGTCTCTTTGCTAGAGTAATGGAAGAGAAAGCAAAACATCTTAATTACACATTCTGAGTATTCATAACTGGCTTTACACAAGATCATGAACTGGTGAACTGGAAAATCAGTTCCTGCATGCTACTAAACAACACAGAGGAATCCTTTGCAGTCAGAAATAAACTTAAGTGCTGTAGAGAAAGCAGAGGAGAGACAATTTAGCAGATATGTCCATAGCACAGACTATTGCATCACTTGATAAGACTTGAAGGATGTTAGAGGTTGGAGAATTGCTTTAATTAGGGATTGTAGTGTGTGTCTGTCAGTGCTACCCTGTCTTTTCATGTTGTACAGAAACATATCTACTAGTTACGAGTTCATTTTTATTTTATATTGTATGTAGGTGTGGTTTAAGTCAATTATTGTTGACATTTCAATTCCAAAAATACATGTGAGCATCTTCAAAGGTGGATAATTCACTCTGGGTATGAATAACTTTGATAGAAAGCTGGACTCACTGTCAAACCGTTGGCTTTATGTGTTTTCTTAAGCCCTAAAATCAATTTCTTTCCAGTCAAAATCGTGATACGTGCTGCTCTTTTCGGCACAGTGACGACATAACAGCCACGTTTGTTGAGGCTGCCTCGAGTGTTATTTAAAATTCCATGTTTCAAATTAGGCGTCTGCTTTATATTTTACTTCACTCCCTTTGATGTGTAATAGCCTGGTTCTGTAATGCAACACGTTTGTAACTGCATTCTCTGCGAAACCAGACTACACATAATAAAATATGTATTTGTAGCCACATAAGTTTTCTGCTGTTAAGTTTGCACCTTTGTCCTCTCAACGGAGATCAACACATTTCACCCTCAAAACATGGAATCGACATTTGTATTGATTTGTTTCTCAAAGAGATCATGAGCATTGAAACAATAAATTGATTCATCTGCAACTAATTACTTCTTCTGAGAAATTCATCATCAGTTTGCTCATTAATGAAAATAGCTGTTGAAATCCTAGAGTACAATACTGTATTTACTAAGATACTAAAACTTATTATTGCATACATACATACACAAACTGCCATAAAGAGCAGTGATACACTACTGAGAACAGCACAAATCCCAACAGGAAAAATTTATGGTTGTGTGAAATGTTTCCCAGAAAATGTCTTTTTTTTAATAAAGTGACTTTCTCTGTAACAAAACAAACATGGTTCCTAATAAAACTCTTTTATTATCAGCATAATGTTGTAAACTTCCAGGGACCTTCAGGAACCATACTTAGATGTTTGTCTTTAAATTAGAGCAGGAACCATCACATGCATGCTCCCTGGTGGTGTTTACTTAACCCTGAAATGGCACTTAGCCACACTGTGGGAATGTTGTTGGAACTAAATTAATCAAACTTAAACCAAAACGATTTTACTACGACAGGAAATATCAACAAAAGAGGACTGTGGCATCACAATGATGGTTATTTTTGCTCATATTTTCTTATAAAACCATAATAAAACAATGGGGTCACATTGAAATCCTATTGATGTTGTGATAGAATGAAGGATTGCTACTGAAAAACCTCAGAAATCACTACTGAGACATCTTTATGAGACAGTGGGAATCATGATAAAGCAGCCACAAGCGTCACACAATAAAACACCTTGTGTTGATATGATCATGGATTTTCCTCCTATGTGTCTACATTTCATTGGACAGCAGGTAATCAGTGAGAGTTTGCACATCACACTCCTGAGCCCTCCATATGCAGACTGATATAAAAAAAGCTGATGCTTCCCTTGCCTTGAAAACCCGGGGCAGCCTTCTGCTTTAAGATGCCCTCCCCGGACCCGAGAAGTGGCCCAATCGCCCTTCTTTCCCAGTCACCTGATTCATGTCCTGCCATTTTACACACAAGTTTGACTGACAAAAAAAATCGGAACTGGCCTATCGGCAACCTCAACACAGAAATACACCCTTTTGTAAGAAGATCAAAAAACTAGGGCTAAAAATCACAGCGGCTGAGGTTAGGTTATAGATGCAGCCAGCGCGGGGTGCTGTGTGGATCAGAGAGGCGTCTGAGGTCGGATCTCCGCATAGATTCAGAGGAGAAACCGGGTGCAGAGGAGGAGAAACGGGAAAAGACAACAGTGTTTTCTATCGTTTTTGAAAAAAATAGTTTTCAGTCACAGGGGATGCCGCATTGATATGATAACAATCACCGCTAGACTTTGAGTTATTTCGGATTCCGTTCTCGTCCGGGCGCATCTCATCCTTGTCAGCGGATATTTCAGGGACAGCTTCATTAGAGCTCACTGTAAATTGTCTTATAATATTAACCTATTCGGCTGCTTTTGATGCAGGACACTTTTCTTATACATTCATTTTTACAGCCTATGGGTCACTATATTATTTCTGCAGCTGGGTCATCCTGATGCCTTCGCTTGAATATTAAATGGTTCCCTGGATGTGACCGTCTTATGTTTTATTTGGCCGCCGCATGAATTCTCCCACCGGATCCTCGTCGGTGTACGCTGCTGTCCTCCTCCTCCTCTTCCACCTCCACCTCCTCCTCAGACGGCCGATTCTAGCAGAGGGCACTACCCTCCTCCCCGCCGCTAAAGACATTTTGATCGTCCACGCCGGTTCCCCCCACCCGGGCTCGACCATCACTCCGCCTGCCTCCTCATCCGCCACCTCCACCTCCTCCATCGTAACATGTCGGGACAGTCTCTGACGGACCGGATCGCCGCCGCGCAACACAGCATGACCGGGTCTGCCATCAGCAAAGCCGTCTGCAAGGCCACGACGCATGAAGTCAGCGGACCCAAGAAGAAACACCTTGACTGTAGGTTAAACATACCATCACTGCTTACTGTATAGAAAACCTGCATGCATGCATCAAGCTCCCAGCATCTATCCTCACAAAGGGTAGCTTGTAGAAACAGCATCTATTACGCTTCCCTCTTGTCTCATCCGTTATGTTTGCAGCCTCTTTAATTAGGCACCATTACATTCCCTTAGATTAAAACGTGATTTACGCACCGACACATGCACTTTAACGTATCTGACCATTAATGCAAGCAGTAAATTTCAATACCAGGCGAGGGGCAAACAGCCAGGTTGTATCTGTGCATATCATTCAGAGGAAATAGGCCACTGAGGTATAGGCCAATAATATTGCAACCCGCCGCTTTACAGTGTAGGCCTATCCATTATTAACGCCACTATCAGCAGCAGCACTGTATCCTCTGGAGGCACGTCGGTGCTCAATGTGCGTTATTCCCGCAGCATCACGTTTTCTCTTCATTTCTACAGTAACACGTTCAAGTTCACTGTCATGTCCTCTGCTGCGTTATTGTCATTAATGAGTGTGTTACTGCTGTCAGTCAGTGAAGAGCCTCATGTAGTGTGTGCAGGCTCCTGCTGATGGGTGTTACAATGAGGCTTCTTTAGTGCCAGTACAGATTCTTTATCTCCACATGCTGCTAATTACCTGTGCCTTCAAACAGGAGCAAGGAGGACTCCTCACATGTAGATTGTACCAGTGATTATGAGGTTAGGTGGCTTTTCTGCCTCACTATAATTACTTGACATGATCAATAGAGAGCACAGGTAATCAATGGCGCTGCCAGTCAGACCCGCAGACAGACGCACAGACGGGTGCACATAGCAAAATGGCTAATCAAGAGGAGATGTGGATAAATCAGTCTGAGAGAAACAACAAGGCAGGTAGCCAAACAGCCTGACAGTCAGTCATCCAGCTACACACCCAGTCAGCCAGTCAGCCGGCAAGTTTGGCACTGGATTAGTCCGTTATGTCTACAGCAGAGGTGACACTGGGAATTGTGGGCTCCCTCACAAGATGTGCCACAGCCATTCACCACAATGCATCTATATTAGGGCCGTATCGCTTTGCTCCACAGTAAAGCAGAAAACACCCGGTGGGAGTGTTTGAAAAGGCCCAGAAGCGGGTTTGTGTGCACTTACGACAAAAAAGGGTGTTTTGTGACTCCTGAATTACAACACAGAAAAATCACTGCTGCTTTGATTCCATACAAATCTCCTTATCTCGACCGTGACCACCACTAAAGGCTAATTATTCAAGTTTTCAGTGGCATTACTCCTCTAGTCTCCATTGTAAACGGGACCGGTCTTAAAACCCCTGGCACTGATGGAAACTGGAGGATTTATTCATTCACTGGCAACTGATTAAATATGAGAAAGAAAATCAAGCAAATTGATTATTCCAAATTCCAAAAGTGCTGCAAGTGATTGGCACCATTATTGGTTTCTATAGTCATACTGTAGCCTCATATGAACAATTTACCCCTGCAGTTATTCAATGGAAGACGGTCATCAACCTTCAGCACACGCTATGAATTGGAGTCTCTCAGAAACTGTAAATGTCACTTCACTAAAAGGCTGAGAGCAGATGCTCTGAAAATAGAACTAGAGCATTTACATGGCAAATTTTCGTTTGTCAAGTGGATCGTAAAACATTAATCATGGTTCTCTAAGACGACAAAGTTTCTCTCAGAATGGGTCAGTTCATTATGATGAAGGATTTTTTTATTTTATCTCATTCTGATCATTGGCAGCAATAAAAGCTCCATGCCAAAGCAGAAACTGTAGGCCTGGCTCACTTCATCCCGCTGGAAGCTTGAGTTTTTAGTTGAATGAGTGTTTTGTACTTGAGCCATTCAGATGCAGCTGTTCTAATAGACACAGCTAGCTTCCACAATAAAACACTTTCTATTTCCTGCTAGAGGGCCTCTCTCTTCTATCCAAGACATGATACGACATACAACTCACTCCCTGGCATTTATTGAGAGTATGTGCTGCACTTTAAAGATTAGGGTAGGACCAAGCATGGAAGTATGTTTGTAATCAGGAGGTCAGTGGCTCCAGTTCCTCAACTGGCTATGAGCACTTTGATGGGAATAAAGATTTCAAAGAAATAGCAATGAGCCTCACACTAAAGGTGCATCTCATGAGTCAGCTGTACAAAACTGTAGGTCGAGCACAGGTCTGAGAGTTCAGATGTTTGTGACCCATGCTGCTTTTATGCAACTCACCCAGACCACATTTGGATCTAAGAGCATTTTTATGGCATAAAATGTGACAGACACAGTACTTGGTCTGTATTTTGAGGTAATGAAAGGGCGTGCAAAAGCCCTCAGCAGAAATTACACCAGAAAATTGAATAAAATAAATGTTGGTGACACAGAGAGCCAGTAAGAACTTTTGGGTTTTGTTCCAGTAATAATAAAATCTAACTCAAAATCCCTGACCTTTCTAACACTGCGAATAACAGAAAATAAATGGAGCCTTTGCTGTGGCATGTTGTGTGGTTTATTTGGTGTATGTTTAGATAAAAGTCTAAAATCTTTATTTAATATTTCTAGCTTGTAGCAGAATTTAACACAATATCCTTTAGGCTCTAGCCTTTTGCTAAATCTCAACAGAATAGGCGAGTTTGTAGGAGAATATATGAGGTGTGGTTATCTCACAGACGTAGCAGGACAGGGGAGCACATGTTGTACAGGTTTTACACATCACATACTACAACTAATATAGTTTAAATTTCTAATAATGATCGATGTGAATGAAGGTCAAATTGTGTTAGACCATGCTCCAATTTTTCAGCACGAAACCCATGAAATAAATGAATGAGAGATTTGATTGAACAGACACAACTGGCGAAACAGAGGCTACCACCGAACGTGACATCAAAAAACACCACTATATGGGAACTTACGCCATCTTGCTAGGGGTATGTGCATGTGCACAAGGTGTGCTTACATTTTAAAGTTGCAGGTGTTGTAATTTTTCCTTCTAAAGTCGCAGATTTTTAGGTGATGTTTCTATCTGCTGTCCAAAAACTTCTACACCATCAGTCCTGTGTGCTCCTTTGTCTCAGATAACCATGAACCCCTTAACTGGTTCATGTACTTGTCTCCTCTGTAAAGACATGGTAGGTTTAGGGCTTCAATGTTCCTACAAAGAGAGATACATGACAAGCTGCCCAACAGAGAAATTTTAAATTGTATCCTTTGGAGATAATCTGGTCTGTTTAGATCAGAAAAACATCAAATGCATTTACAGGCTGTGACTATGGATTAGTTTACCTGATAAATACAGGTGGCATTTAAATTACCTTTAAAATATATTTGACCTTGTAGGCACAGTTGAGGCTAAAAAGGCTAAACACAGAGCATTAACTAAAAGCAATGCCTGTCACTGGAGCTATTTAGAGTGACCCAGCTCATCGGCATGTTCCACCTGTACAGTAGCGACCTTGACAGACTGGTCGCTGACATGAACTGACAATGCTGATTATTTACTATCCATAAATATGATGAGCACGACACACAGACTAATGGGATTAAACTTTCACTAGGCAATATTCTGCATGGTTGAGATAGTCCAGAGTAGCAACAGAAACCAGATTTATCACATCCAGAATAGTAATCAGGCCAAAAATGACCTTCTGCCCTGCAAACACAGTCAGTTGTGTCATTCAGCATATGATTTTGTGATGTACCTTAGATGCTCACAAGGCAAAAATGTGTTGAGAATAATTATGGGCCCTTTGCTCCTCAGTAGCCACATTTATGGCCTTTCAGTCAAATTAGGTAAAAGAAGACGTTGAAAGGACTCACAGGCAGTCTGCTGTGATGGAAACACAAAAGCTCGGCATTAATGAATAATCCTACACATTTACTCCCACATATACTGTATCTGTCAGTATAATGACCTAGTCTTGCAATTCAATTTCAGGTGCTAAAAAAGTACCCACTTTATTTAAAGCCAAGGCCTTAAAACGTATTGAATCAAGTTTTTTATTACATTTACGCCAAGTCTCTTTATGGAGGAGAAGTCCCTTGCAGCCACATATACTTTAAAGCATTATATCAGTATAAATGTCTTCAATTGAACTTGGTGTTATCTCATTCTTTGCATTAAGTATATCCTAAAGTTTGTTTCTAATTATGTTCTTAATCATACATCAATTCATATAGGGACTGCAGTTTATCAATAAGCTCCATTGGCAGTGACACAGTCAATACTTCACTAGATCCCTCTGGCTATTTACACTGCCATGTGTCGAATATTAAATCCTATCTGATATATTGTCACCTAGAGCAATACATAAAGGTTATCTGAATAGGGTATCTGAATTAATTTATTGAAGAAGCTCTATTACGTAGTTTCAGCTGTATTCATGCAGGACCATGAGTGCAATTACTCAGTTAAAAGTAAAATCTAGAAGTACACCGCAACATTACAACTTATGAGAAGTCTGCACGTCTCTCTGCTTTAGCTGTTTTGCTCTGTATGAGCTCGAGAGAAATGCACCCGACATTTTTAGATGTATTTATGTTCTCTAGCTAACTGCTGCTGTCTTTGTATATCTGCTATCGTGTTGGATTGGTAGTGCATGGTGGGCTGCACGAGCCTTTCCCCAAAGATGTGACGAAAACTGTGCTATGGGTGCGGTGAGAGTGAATCAAAACGGTGAAGTTGAAGGCTGCTAAACAGTGAGCTGAAACATGCTATAAAGCTGAGCGGAGCTGCACATTAGGTTCATAAATCTCACTAGGAGCAACCATTTTACATTATGGCTTGTTTTTTTCAGTGTCATTTGATGTTATAATAAAAATGTAAATTACATCTGATTTAAACAGGCTACGCTAACAGCTATGTGAGGATATAAATGCGAATGTCAGCACGTTAGCATGATATTCTGTCCTCATCTAACATATTGTATCAGACTAGACAGATGACTAACAATGAGGGCCACAATATTTTTTCACCCCAGTGAATTTCCTCCAGTGTAATTAAACAAACTGAGTAACAGGGTAGAAAATATCTTACAAAACACATCGTGACTGCACTTTTTTATTATACTGTACTATTTCCTGTAGGTAATTAGAATTTTATTTCTGTGCTATGCCATACATCTGCTCTATCCCACATGGGATTGCAAGACATTATTACTGCCTATAGTATTACCTCCACTACTGTGAGCTATATTGCATGTTGGTGAGCATTTAAACACTCAGGTAAAAGCATGAAAAAATGTAAAATACTACACCTGTTCTGGATAGCTCACAGGCAGTATTAATTTAAAATTCTGTAAGTAAAGAAAAGTGATGAGCTGCATGGATGTCACAGCCAAAATGCAACTAATATACAAGGTTTTCTCTCACAAGGAAAAGTCAAATATTCTACATGAGACCAACATGCTAATGTTTAACTGGTTCACTCTCTCCTTTGTTAGCATTGTCAATATTTGCAGATTAGCACTAAACACAAGGCAGAGTTGTGCACCAGTGTTTAGGATTGACCACAAAGGAACATGAGTGAGATTCATGGGAATTTGTCTAATGAGTGTTGAGACCAAAATAGTCATACACTGAGCCGTGCTGTTAGCATGGTGGCTAAAAACTGCGTGGTGTTCTACCTGAGCAGTGTGTTTGCGTGTGTGTATGGTCACTTTTGACAGGAAACATTAATTAGCTAGAATCAATATCTTCCCATTAATTATTGAGCCAGAAGGAAATTCGCAAACAAACCATTAACAATGACTGAACACTACCGAAACCATTTAAGCAGGAGAAAGGAAAAAATACAAATAAAAATAATAACCCGAAATAGAAATATATAGTGCTAATGTCAGAGTTGTGGCCCTTTTCATGTACAGTTAAAAGGTATAGTTGTTAGTTGTAAATAGGCTTTATAGTGTATAAGTATAGTGACCCAGTCAGAATGTCATAAATATCCCTTTTTGTTTTAGCATTTCTGTAGCTGGATATTTATTTTTTGAAGGATTTCTATTTTGTTTTCTAGATATTTCACTTCCCCTTTCAAACTATAAATATACAGACTCTTGGCTTTAAATCTGAGGACTAAAAATGCCGTGACGTCATGAACCTGACAGTCTGACTATAGCAATAACTCATCACATTCAAAGCTGGATGAGTCGATTAATAAATATTGTTACAGCTATTACCGGCTGTGTCGTCACTGAGGTTTTCACACTCAGAAATAACACAGAAGTACAGCAGAACAGGACTGAAGCATTAGTTGCTGTGAACTGCGGGTGCTTCGGGTGCCTTTGACATGCATTAAACATTTAACCGTGGCATCAACTGGGACTCTTTGCTATCCAGCATCTGAGTGGGCGTTGAAAACATCACAGAGCTTTCAAATAAACCCTGATAACCTCTGATAGTGTGAAAAGAAAAACAGACCAAGAATCTGCCTCAGAAGCCAAACTGCTTCAAGTTTTCTCTCAGTAATTCTCTCTCAGTCTGCATTTGAATACAAGTTCGCTTCCTCTCACTCCCCAAGTGGTTTCACTGGCTGCTTCTCATCAAAATTGCTTGATTTTTACATTTTATTTCACCAAACTTGAGATTTGTTATTTTCTCACTTTGCTCCAATGTTCCTTCGTTAAACGTGTGATTTATACGTATTTCTTAGCTGAGATCCTGTTCTTGACTGAGTTGTACAATATCTACACAATCCCAGTTTCATCACTTACCGAGAACGTTGTGTTTATTATTTTAAACAGGGATTTCAGAGCGAAATGGTGAGATAGCTGTAATTGGTTTAGCCAGGAGTAGAACCCACTGATAAATGTCACTGAACAGATTACACGGTGCAGTTATACAGTAAGTGCACACTACAGTCCATTTATATAAAGGGTTTTACAGTAAAAACTCAAGGTCAAGGTCATATGAATTGCCTTTACTTTTTAAACCACTGCTTATTGATTTTACATTCACGGATTGGCACAACATGCAGTGCATGGTATATAAAACAGGGCAAAGAGAATAATCATGCTTGTGCCATTTAAAGCTCAGTTTTATTACAGTCATTAGGATTAAACAGATGCCGAGCATACTTCACGTTTTCATCTTCAGCCAAAATCCATAAAGAATTTAGGGCATTTTTCCTATAACTTTTCCCAGTTGGACTGTAGGTTTATGACTGGATTTTAAATCAGTTATCTGCATTCAGCTCTATTTGGGTATGAATATAAAACTGAAAATCTTATTTCTCTCACAGTTTTTCATTATGAATCACACACACAGAGTTTGGCATTTGTCAGACCTTCGAATCCAACACGCAGCAGACCACTGAGCTTTTTTCCTTTTCCAGATTTGCTCTGAAAAGCCAATTTTACACTGCAGATGTGAGTTTCAGAGAGTAAACGTTGGCATCAACTCAGTTTTAGTCTACCACTGCTTGCAACGATGCTCTGCAAGTAAATTCAGATTCATTATTCATAACCAGTCTTTCCATTTAACAGTTGTTGTTTTTATGTGTTTTATGTTTTATCCCTTGAGTTGATTGTGACCTTGTAATGTAACTTTCCATTTTCTGAACTGATATGTCATTGACATTTTAGTGGCGTAGGCAGGTAGCTCTGTTGAATTACAGCCAGGAAATGGATTTTCTGATACAGTAGCCCTGGTTCTGATGAATCTGTCTTTAAAGTCTGTCATTAACTGATCATGTGTTCATTGATTTGCATGCTGATACTGAGTGAGCCAAAATTAATGCACCAGTCGATATGACTGCATTGATTGTGGTTATTCTCTCATTTCATTTATTCTGAATAACTGAAGCTCTCTAAGGTTATACATTATTGGGTGGCTGGTGCTTTTATTCACAGTGACTCTATGGACACTGTGGTAAAATCTGCAATTTACCAATGAACTTTAACCTCTGGGTCACACATCTGTTTACATAATATCTGCTCTACTAATCATTTGCATATTCATTTGTCTGTTTTAATTATGTGATGGTGTTTTTTTTATCTGTCCTCCAGACCTGATCCACTGCACCAATGAGCTGAACGTCAGCATCCCCCATCTGGCAGACACACTGCTGGAGCGCACAGCCAGCAACAGCTGGATTGTGGTTTTCAAAGCGCTCATCACTACACACCACCTCATGATGTACGGCAACGAGGTGAGCTCACAACCGTTATTAAATACTTTGTAATCTGGAGGCTTGTTCTAATATGAAACTGTAAAAACATGATAAATAATTACAAGCATGATCATCAGCTCTTACATAAAAATGAGCCACAAATGTGACTGAAAGTCTTAGACATTTCTTCAGCGAACAAAGCCAAATAGATTTGGAGTACAGTTTTGTTAACAGAAAAATCTGAAAGTTGAAGGTAATCTGGTAAAAGTATAACTAAATTGTATGTGATGACTCATACAGACTAAGAGGAGTTACAATAATCAAGGATAAAAACACAACAAAAGCCCAAAGGCTTGTTTCTGTTGCCCTTCACATGTAACAAACAACATAGGACAAATACCAAACCTATAAACAATACATAAAATGGCCTACATGTTCTGAGCTCCTTCATTATGTAAATCAAGTTATAAATTACCAAGAAGCCATCTTTTCAAGGCCACGTTGAATATGTGCACTGATGTAATTAGTTTTAAGCTGGAAGGAAGGTTGCTCCAAAGCAGAGCTGCAGAACAAAGGAATGTATTTTTACTCATCAAAGTCTTAAAGCGAATAGCAGCGATTTTCTTTCATTCATTCATTCATGCATATTGTTCTTATTATTCTGGGTGTTCGGCTTTATTTTGAATACTCAATTTTGAATCAACACGCACTTTACCTTGACATTTAAAAATTTAAAGAGAAGAGGATTAAGATTTTATCCCCAGATGGCTTTGCTGCGTGTAATATTTATTAGGCAACAAGCAGCATTTTAGATAATCTATTAATCATTTCAATAATTTATCTGGAAGAAATCACACACATGTGCTTGAACTAGATTCTTCTTAATCTTAAATTTGTTGCTTATATCATTGTAAATAGAATAACTTTGGATTTTGGTCAGTTGATGAGACAAAACCAAAACATTTGGCTACAAAACGTGCAACTATTCAGCAGTAAATCATAAATGTAATACCTTAACTGTTAGTTACATCCTTATACCAGCAAACTACCATTAAAACAGTCTACTGCCATCTGCTTGTCTGCCTCCACACTCACAAACAACAAAGAGTGAAAGAGAGAGATGTGGATGTTTGCCAATATTCTATAGCTTGAGTCATCGATCTGTCCTGAGACATTTTGCTCACCGGGTTGTAGCAATTTCTCTCAAACTCCTTCAGCAAGTTTCTTTGAAGCCATATCTTCCACGGGACTGATGAAGTATCCTGCTGACATTTCAATAGCCTGTCTGACAAATTGCCTCACTAAGCTGCTCACAACACAAGAGCAACAACCAAAACATCAAATGTGTTAAATGATGAGAGTCTCACACTAGGAAGGGAAGACCGTGGCAGCGATTACTGTGGGCATGACGACCTAGTCAAAGTGTGGGAACAACAAAGCTTTTAGTAACACGAGTAGTGACATGATGTTTTGAAAATGTGTCAGAATGCCTGGATTTGTGTCTAGCCCGACTTTCCACCTGACCAGAAAAACAGTTTCGTTTAAAGCACTTTACTTCGTTAATGTGATGCATTTCTTTATAAAACTGGTTGCTACTATCATAGACAAAAATTAAAAGCTTGTGCTTTGTGGAGCCTGAAAAGTCAGCACTTGGCACCAAACAGGTTCGTCCTCAAGACCCAAAAATATAAACAAAACAAAAACATTATAGATGAACCCTGTCACCTACAGTTTTCTAGCACATCAAAATGTCCATTATTTTAATCCAACACACTCAAGCTTGAAATGCTTGTAAAGTCCCTACAACTACAAATACATTTGTTACTTTGTGTGATACACGCTGTCAACATGTCTGCGGAGACATGACTTCACATTGTCAGAGAGCAGTAACAGATAAACACTAACTCTTTCCTCTGTTCTCTTGTTTTTCCATCAGAGACTGATGCAGTATCTTGCCTCAAGAAACACACTCTTCAACCTCAACAACTTTCTAGATAAGGCTGCACTACAAGGTGATTTAATGCCGTTTTGCTGTTTGTAACCTCAGCAGCTGTGTCTGTCTAACAAAATGACTTTATATTGGAGTCTCTCTGACTCTATAAAACTATTATTAAGAGCCTATTTCAAAGGAAAGCTACTGGGCAGGTTTGCAAAGCTACTGACAAATGTTTTCTTTGTTCGACATAAGAAGGTGAGAATATATAATATATATAAATAACAACAAGAATAAACTGAGGTATACGGTAGCCACATTGCTCATAAAGACATATACTTCACAAGGATTAAGGTTTCTTAATCTGACAAATGTGATGAGTCACTAACTGCAGCGACACCTCTCTGTCCCACAGGGTATAACATGTCAACTTTCATCAGACGCTACAGTCGCTACCTGAACGAAAAAGCCATGTCTTACAGACTAGCAGCAGTGGACTTCACCAAGATGAAGAGAGGGTAACAAACTACTGCACACACACACGTTATGACCAGTAAATGCAAAATATATCAGGTCTGTTTTTTTTGTTTTTTGTTTTTAACCAAAAACTGATTTTTAATATCATTTTCCACTTCTCAAAAGGCAACAGTTTTACCAACCATATGTTTACCAACTATGTTTTTCTATTTTAGCAATTTATCAAAGAAATTTAAATGCTTAAAAAACAAAATGCTGACTGAAATAATAC
>OMLM01020855.1:212250-224891 GCA_900302695.1 Helostoma temminkii | reverse complement strand
ATCAAAAATTAAAATATTAAAAATTAACTTTTCATTTGTAGGAGGAAGAAACGTAATTAATTTGTTCAAAAGTTTCGCTTCCAGATGTGCTTACTTATGTCTCCATTTATGTATTATTTATTCACCCTGTTGTTTCTAAAGGGTTGTTAAGTTCTGTGTGTATGTTGTATTTGTGTGTTTGCATGTATTTATGTGTTATTAGAGCTGAGGGTGTGATGCGCACCATGAACACAGAGAAGCTGATTAAGACCCTGCCCATCATTCAGAACCAGCTGGATTCACTGCTAGACTTCCAGGTAGTCATGACTGAAAAGCTTGTATCTAAAAATTTGTAGCAGACACTGAAACATCTGCATCAGATCTCAAAACATTTTTTCTTTCTGTTTTTCCAGCCTAACTCAAATGAGCTGACCAATGGCGTGATCAACACAGCATTCATGTTGCTCTTTAAAGACTCCATACGGTTGTTTGCTGCTTACAATGAAGGGGTCATCAACATGCTGGGTAAACCATACAGAGCACATACCAGAGTCCATATCTGCTGAGGTCATGCTGTATTTATGGAGCCATCCTCCTCTATTATTGAGATCACAAGACTGTGACGCTACTCTGTCTCAGGAAATCAAATTTTCCTACTACAGTCTCTCAAAGTCAGTGCGTCTCTCCTATTATTTACTAAGCCAGTGAAGAGTAATGGGCTGAGATCAGACCATCAAACTCCTTATTAAATTATTTCATTCGTTTGTCACTTAATGACATGCTCTGCGGTGCTTTAACTATAGTTTTATAGTACGTCAGAATATATGTGGAATTTATTTCGCCATCAGCAGATGGGTGGACAGATTCTTGATTTACTTATACTTATTATCTAGCATCTCAGTGTTGTTAATTACATCTCACAATACATCAGGTTTGTTTGTGCACAAGTAGTAAGGATCCCATGTTGAATCTGGTTTTCTGGTACTCAGAGAAATACTTTGACATGAAGAAGAACCAGTGCAAAGAAGCTTTGGAGATCTACAAGACCTTCCTCAACAGGATGACCAAGCTGTCCGAGTTTCTCAAAGTGGCAGAGGTAACGTCTGTTCATCCTCCTCGTCCTCCATGGAGGAAAACAAAGTTTACATGAGTAGTACACAAGGCGGGAATATCTGTCTGGAGCCAATCTCAAAGGTCTCCTTTCCTCTTATACAGTATCATGTATCTAAATGTTCCTTCCTGATTTTCTAACGTAAACATCTGAGAAAACTGACCGAAACCTTTTAAGATTTGCTCCGGAATTCTGTTAGCCTTGGGATTTGATTTACGGTCGATATTTTCTGACCTAAAACTGACCGTAGATCAGCGTCCAGGGGCTTCTTCTCCCTAATGTTCCAAGTCTTTTTTTTTTGTCCATAGATTTTCTCCTGTTTCTGTCCTTCTCTTGCGCTGACCTGGGGAGGGGGTTACTCCAAGACAGTTAATGGCTGACTTTTAGCCTATGAGAGAGCCACTCATGTAAAGCTTCCAGTTGAGGGACCCCTCGCGTGCTGCCTGTTCACATGCCTGCACTGCATGCCCAAGCAAGCTCTTCTATCACTATATCTGTCTCCTTTTCCTGTTTTATTTTCTCCCTTTTCTAAAAAAAAAAGAGAAAAATTAATTTCTAAAGTTGCATCCTTGCTAGGCTTCACAGTGAATATAAACAGTTTTATCCTCTGTAGACTGCGTAGCATTTTCCCGTGCACCATCTTCAAAGGCTTTCTCACTCTGCTTGGTTTCGTTCCCATTTGGAAGAAGGTTTGGAGTGCAGCCGCTCAATCCAAAGAAAAAAAAACAACAACAACAGCAGACTAACGTTGACTTTAAGGACCCATTCATTTTATCTGTCTAACAAAATGTGTGTTTGTCTGTTTGTGTCATCTGTGTCCCTCCCTTCTCTTTCTGTTCAAAGTCAACATTAGTTGAGTGTCTTTGTTTTGGATGTTTCTGACCTCGCAGTCACGTGACCTGTTGTCTGCCCTCTCCGCCATGCCTGTTCAGTTAGTCTGTGCTCAGCATTCATTTCAAACCATTCTCCAGATCTCAGTGTGTGTGTGTACTTATAAGTGTGTGTGTGTGTACATATACTGTATATATAGGTGTTGTGTGTGTGTGCATGCACCTTTCTCCCCTCCTCCTCTGTTGTCTTTTATTTGTTTTCCTTTCCAGTCACTGCATGAAGTAATGAATGCTTGGGTTTGATTCTTCTTTCTCCCTCCTCTTCCTCTTCCTCCTTGACACGTCTCTTCCCTTTTTTTAACCCGTGGTCTACTGGGTTTATTTGTTTTGTTATTACATTTGGTTTATTTTTATTTTGCCTCCCCCCTTCCTCCCCTACCCCTCCCTCCTTTTTTTGTGACACAGCGAGTTGGGATAGATCAGGGCGACAGCCCCGATCTCACACAGGTCAGTCTACATCTCATCTCAATCAGTCAATCAACCAGTCAGTCAACCACTATAAAAATCCGTCAAATCAATCCCATAATGCTTCATTCTAAACGCTCCCGTTCCCTACTCACCCTACAGACCTGCCCACACTGCAGCTGCCCCGTCCTCCTACTCTCTTCTTCATTCTCCTTAACTCCTTTGCCTTTTCTCCTTTTCCATCTGAACAGAATCTAGAATAGAGAGCAAGCAATAGATGAAGACATGCAAATAGCATTTTTTCCACAATTTTAACCATTAGCGCATTAGTTTTATTTATTTCTCTTATGTGAATCACTGCAGAACAAAATTTAGTCTTAGGTAAGATTTTGAAAGCACCTGAATAACAAAGGCTTTTAGCCTTTTTTGCATATTTCTATTTTAGATGTCCAAAACCGGGGCTTAGAATCTGTCTGATAATTTTCCAGCTGTCTTTCTGGCATTTTCCCAGTGTAAATATCAAGGCTTGTCTCTTGATTCAAAAGGCTTATAATACAAAAAAGTCAGCACAGCTTTATGAAATAGCTTTTTTTGTCCATATAAGCAGTGTTCAAATCATATTCCTGAAAAGATTATGGCCCTTTGCATTAGCTGTGGGGAGAGCAGCGAATGGTTTTTATTAAATAGGTTTCTGCAAATATGACTTGGATAGGTGTACATAATGCCATCATAAGTACTGCATATCATGCCCAGGACCTCAAACTTTTCAGTCGATACATAATTTGTTGTTTACAATATCATAAATCTTATAACAAACTCTAAAAGGCTGACTTTTTAAAATGAATGCCATGTTTGTAGTGCTTATGAAGACCTTATATGCCCTTATTCAACAACATAGTGTCCCATGCCTTTACTGAGCTCTAGATATGTGTCTGTTTTACTTTGAAACTTTTAGCATATTCTAGATTTCTCTGAAGAAGGATATCCAGAATTCGCATTTTACTCTCTTTCCCCCTTAAAATAAGTATATGAGAAATCTTTTCTTTGCTTGTTGTGTTTGCATTGTGTTTTCTGGTGCTGAAATGTGAGGCTCTGGATGAAAACCATGGTATCACATGTGGTCAAAATGAATCCATCCATCCTTTTTGTTTTCCAATGAAGAGTGCTGGCCAGCTGCTCAATGTGTATACCAGGTTTTTCACTAGACATTTACATTTCACTGAGTTAACTTCCTTGGCTTCCAGTAAGATTAAATTAAGGTACTCTTTCTCGTGTTTAGCTGCAGACTAATCTTCAAATTTAATGACATAAAAATGTTTATATCTTCAATCAGATTTTAAACCTAAAGTGGAATCCATGGGTTAACTCTTAATTTTTGGATTGTGATTTTCTTTAAGTGTATGCGTGTGTAAGTGTGTGTGTTTATGAGAGTGTTTGTGCACTGCTGGCATCTGCATGGGCTCGTTAAAGGGTTTAGAGATGTCTATGTTGTGTTTCTACTCTGGAGCCCTGCAGCGATGATGCTCTAATTTGTTCTGACCTGTCAGTCCCGCTGTGGACTCGCTTGCATGATCCAGGGCTGATGTGTGCATGCTGGTCAACCAAACCTGATGAAACCAACTGCAAAAAGAAAAAGAACAAAGAGCTGTTGTAGATAGATTCTGAATCTAAGGGCGATATCTTAATTCTGCTGCTGCTTTGTGTCTGTATATCTAAGTGTGTCTGAGATAAAATGCAGACGTGAAGAATTGGGAGTGAGAAAAAAAACAGTGTGTCCCACTCAGTCTACATGGCTGTGATTCTAATGTTACTCTCTCGCTATCCCAACCCTTCAAACCCCTCTCAGGCTCCCAGTTCTCTCCTGGAGGCTCTGGAGCAGCATCTAGCCTCACTGGAGGGCAGGAAGCTCAAGGACCTCTCCACTGCCAGCAGGTACAATTAGACCAGAAAGAAGTTCCTCAGATCTGCACCAGCCTCTGAATACTACTTCTACTATCATGCTCCAACCATGATTAATCTATACTATTCATATTACTCCAGCAATTGCTACTACTGTTACTGCCACTGTTCCTTCTGCTATTAAAATTAACATAACTACTATTACTATAGATTTATCACTACTACAGCTACTATATTGCTGGCCTGCTGCAAGTACTACTGATGTTCAACTATTACTGCTAATACAATTACATTTACACTTAATTTCTACAGTCACACTAATGTTACATTATACTAAAACACAGATGTGTTTCAAGCTACATGTTCACATCGACACAATTAAAAAGCTAAAATACTGATGCTTAACAAGTGTAATGTTTACTATCTTTACTTGGGAATTCATTTAACGTTGGGGATGACTATACTGTACAGCCACAAAGATGTGTTTGCCACAGGTGAGCTGACAGACCGGCTTCACGAACAGCCTCGAGACCTGAACCTGTCCTAAACAATACAATCACTTCTCTGTTTGTGATGTGACACTGTGAAAAGAGAGCTTGAATCACTATGGAAATATGAATTAAAACTACAACAAGCTACCGCAAAGCACTTTAAACACTTTAATCCAGACTGACATTTCTTAAGAACCATTGCACACATTTTGAGCAGAAACACTTCACCTTGGTACAAATGTTAATGTCCTATAGACTTCAATGCTCTGCTGACTTTTTATCTACTGTAGTTTTTAGGTTAAAATTTCAAATAGTTCAATTAGAAATTAGTTTAAGTCATCATGCATTACAGCCCCACAGAGCCAACAGTGTTTATTTTTAGTATTTAAAAAAATAAAGTTAAGGTTACAAAGTACAAATGTGTGTAAAATCTGCCAGCTTTGCAAAAATGTGTGTGTGTGTGTGTCTCACCGTAAGATCCAGCACCTTGTCCAGTGCAGTGTCCTCTCTCTCCAGCACTGGGATCTCTCTCAGCCGAATGGATGACAAGACAGAAGACAACAGACTGCAGCAACAAAAGGCAAGATATTTGCAAGAGAAAAGCACAACAAAATTTATTTAGCTTGTGTGAATGTGTACACAACTAAGCCTTGAGTATTTTTCGTTCTCCGCACCATTGTCGTAGTTGAATAGACAAGTGCATTAATCCTGCAGAAATACCCTGTCTGTCTCTGGCTGCTGGCCCACACAGAGCTGTACAGAGAATAGAAATGAACTCACAGTCTAAATTCTTTCTGCAGTGGAGTTTTCATTCAACACAGAAACACCCGGAACAACCTAATTTTCTCAAAACAAAACAAACAAACAAAAAAACATTATGGATAGGAGTATTCATATCAATGGCATTTCCTCAAGGATGTTAACAAATCATGAAGATATCTTAATATTCAATGTAAGATACGATGGCTCACATTCTGTTGATGCTGTCCAAGCAGGAGGACGGTCATAAGGTGATTGACATTCAGACGCCAAATGTGTCACCCAGCACCCAGTCAGTGGGCAGTGCCAACAGCAGCGGAGGGGCCACAGATCTCTTCTCCAACTCCCCCATCGTACCTGTCAACAACCAGTGAGTCTAATATGTGTACACAGTGCACACACTGACAGAAAAGTTTGTTTAATTACAGTTTTTTATGTTTTCTGTTTTGTCTGCAAACTACTACCATTTAAATTGTTGTTTAATGTTGACCACAGTTTTTCAACAAGAGGCACTGTAGTTTTTTATTTTATGGTTACATAAAATTAAAATGACAAAAACCAAACTGTGCTCTCCTCTCCATTGTCCTTCCTGCAGTGTGCCAAATCTGACCAGTGAGCTGTTCACCCTGCAGCCAAACTTCACCCCCATTCAGACCACACACACTGTGCCCAACAATAACAATGCCTGGGGAGGTAGGACTGCATACCCACACACACATACAGTATAATCATGCAAACGAAGCATGCACCTAAATGTCCACTCACTCACCCACACAAACAAACACACACTACTCAGAGCTGGATACACTGTCACAGTAAAGTCCATCTGCTTTGTGCTCTTCGCTCATTTCCCGTCTTTTCTCCTTTTGTGTTACCATGGTAACCATGGGACTTCAGGTGACCTGCTGAAGCCAGCCCCACCCACTCAAATTCACAGCCCAGGAGCCCCATTGCACTCTGGGAAAATGCTACCCAATGATCTGGACTCTTCATTAGCCAGCCTCGTTGGTAGTGAGTGTGCAGTCTCCAGTTATTTAGTCATCCCTTCCATTTTTGCAGTTGTTCTTCTCTGTCTGTTGCTTTCTTTCAGCTGATCTTGTGATTTGTTTATCCTGCTCAGATCTGCAGTTTGGGGGAACGCCAGCTAAAAAGTGAGTGGGTTACTTCTGACATTAAAAACTAAGCCACCAGCAAAATATTCTAGTTTTAGCACTGCTCAGTCTCACATATGAGTCATCTGTGCACCTGTAATTGCTGTGTGTGTGTGTGTGTGTCTGTCTGTGTACATCAGGCCAGAGCTCCAGTGGAGTCAGTTGGTAGAAAAGAAACCAACAGGAGGAAATGGCTGGCAGTCAAAGACTATGTGCACCAGCACCAACTGGACTCACACCACCCATCCCATGGCACCTGCACCCATGCCCGTCCCACAGATGGTAAATAAAAAGCTACATTCAGGTGGTCATGTAGATCTGACTTTCACACACAAGTGTTTTGCACTTACTGTATGCTGCCTGATAGATCGGTTTGGCCATATACTGTAGATTTTTGTGTCATTGACAGCTCATGTGTTCTCCTGATAGCTGAAAAGCAAGACAACTGACACCGTAATCAATGGGTGTGCTCCAAAGCTTGACTAGCACAGTTCAGATTTGTGCCTGTTATGGCACTTAACAGACATTAACAGATCCCTCTAAAAGATGCTTACTTTATCTGTGAAGGGGGACAAAATCAGTAGTCCTCCCTCTTTGCAAAAATCTTTATTTTATTTTTGAATATTTAAAGTATATTCTCCAAAGTTGCAGTGTTGTTAGTATAAAATCCCCAACTGCAATCCCACAGAGAAACATAAGGGAATCTTCACTAAAACATCTTTGGGAAATATCCACTGAATTTGTTTACACATTTTTGTAAGCATTTTGGATTTTGTTTAATTTAATTTGGCTTTAGGAAAGGCTCAGTTAATGGCTGGGATTAACAGAACCATGGTTTGCAGCAAGTATTTCCGTTTTCATATGAGTACATGACTATTGTTTTAAGACACAAAAGGTAAATGAGAAAAATGTGAACCTACAGTACACATTTCCACACAGCATTATTGTGGTGTAGTTTGTGTTCCAACACTTGTGAAAGATATGATTAAAGATGTGTAGCAGTAATAGAATAACTATAGAAAATTAAAAGTAAAATCTGTAACATAAAAGTTTCTATTATACAGGATCATGTCTGTAAATTCGGTCAGTTTGTTAGTGCGGTACTTACCCTTGCAGAGATATTTGAAGGATTGTGTTATTTATTAATTTGTGCCATCCATTACTTAGTCAGTGGAATCAGTTTCTCCTAATCTCTCAGTCTGGACTGAAATTTATCAAATATACCTGTGGGTCAAATGTTACTTTCTGCTGCATTTGGAGCTTTTGAAGAAACTCCTAAATGTGCCTCCGTCCTTTGTGCTCCATTCTAATTACCTACATGTCTCTTCCATTCAATCTGGTTTCATCTTTTAATTTTCGACTGATTGACCTCTCAACTCAAACCGCTCATTTATTCAGCAAATGGCTCGGAAAGCCGGCGGCGCGACTTGAATAGAAAGCAGAAGTGATCAAAATATGACAAATGGGCAAAGGTCTGATTTATCTCGCCTGTCCATTCGGACATAAAGGCATGAGCATGGCTTTTATTGTTGTATGTAGAATTGCATTAAGTACTATTTTTTCTTCTCTTCCTTTCTGTAACCTTCAATAGAATGGGATGATCTATACTGGCTATGTAAGTAACTATTCTTTGTCACTTCAACTCCTGTTTTCATCATGTTCTTTGCTTTTTTAACATCTATGCCTGTGACTTGTGATTACCAGAAGAAAAGGGAATTCTTTTACTTACTGTGCTGCCTTGTCATTGTTGCTTCTGCTACCTCAATTGATAAAAAAATGTGCATCTTTTTGTTGCTTGGGATTAGGTGTCTTGCTAGCGGCACACAAATGCTTGAGAAACATTTCTGGCTTTGTTTGGGTACATATTTGTAAGGTGAGGGTATATTTATAAATGGTACAGCCGGATGGTTGTAAAGCGGTCTTTTGTGCTCCTCTCTATACAGGCTCCAGCACCAGTGGCTTTTCCTATGACCACACCTCAAGTGCCTGTGTATGGAATGGTAAAGAACAACCTCCTCCAAGCCAATCTCACTGATACATTAAGAAATCTTGTACTAGTACTGTGCTGAAATTGATCTCATCTGAATGTGGCTTGTTCTGCACTTCTTTATTCCTCCCTTTTACTCTCACCATTCACCTCAAAAGCTCCCACCTCAGATGACTCATCAGATGGGGGGTGTTCCCATGATGCCCCCGCAGCCTGTCATGTATAACCAGCCGGTCCTGAGACCCAACAATCCTTTTGGACCCATCCCGGGGACACAGGTAACACAAAAACACAAATAACATGACATAAATGCAGTATAGGAATTAATACATTTATAAAATATCAACATGAGAGTAACAAACATTAATCCAATGGCATGTTGTGTTTGCCAAAGCACGTTTATCAATCTAAAAAGGTTTATCTTTGCACAGTAGGTGGCCTTTTAGCTCTTTTTTGAGGCTGTAGTAGGTACCTTAATGGAATAATTTGACATTTGGTTACAGTGCTTCTTTGTACCCATATAAGCGCTAGGTAAGACATTAAATACCACTTGAATATATGACAAAGTTTTTATGGTAGACTGGCTAGATGGAAGCCACCTTGGAGTACAAGGCATATGCCATAAAGCTTTTATTTGCCAGACAGCATTTATAGGACTTGGAAAGAGTAGGGAAAATATTCTCTGGTCTCTTAGAGCACTATGTCTGGCAAATAGCAGACTCTGCATATCACCATCCATTTGGATGCATAGTGGTTCCATTATCATGGTATGGGGTTTGCCTCTCAAGGACTGATCAAAATTCAGTAAAGAATGAATGCAGCCAAATGCAGAAAGTCTGAATTAAACAATGCAATAAAATGTGTATCAGTGATCTTTACAAGTGCTGGATTTTGTGACATTCCAATAGAGTAATGTTAGCTTTTTTATAGTCTTTATGTCAACGTAACTACCTGCTAGCTGTATATATATATTTAGCGTATAGTGTGAACATCCTTAGGATCTCGGGATGTTTGATTAGAAAAAGGTCAAGCAAAAGTGGTGACTCCTTCATTCATTGCTATTCTTAGCGGTTGATGAGTAGCATTTAGGATGTGCATCCTGCAAGAAGCAGGATCAATCATGTTGTCAGATAATTTTAAAATTGACCATCAAGAGCGAAAAGTCTCTTTTACTGCATGTAATCATCAGTTGGTACATCAACAAGACTCAGGAGAACACACAATCAAATATATTTTGACCAATTATTCAAAACATAACACAGCAATATAATTGCTTACCGAGCACTCACGCTCCTGGGAAGCTGTTTTCCTCGCACTGCAGCAGGTAATATGCTTGTCAATAGATGCCTGAACACTTGATGAGGTGTTTTGTTGGACTAAATTACTCTCCATTCTCACCTCGTCCTTTGCAGATGCACTTCATGTAGGGGTGATGTAACCATGGCAGCAAAGCTGAGGGAGAGAAGGCGAAAGGAAAGAGTCGAAGAAAACAAGTCCAGAACCAAATCCAGTGCAGGAGGAAGAAAGAGGAGGACAGGGAAGAAAAGGGGAGGGAGAGAAAGGAGGAGGACCAGAGGAGGGATACAAGATTAAATGCTCATGTCGGTTTCTATGTCGCCTGACCCTCTAATCTCCTCTCCTCTCTCCATGTGGTCACTGATCTCTGTCTCTATAGTGCTGGGCCCCAGACGCTCTGCATCAATTCCACTCATCCTGTTTGATTTGCCAATTCAGATGGCGATTGCTGACACCTCTGCCCAAGTGCAGAAGCTCTATTACCACCTTCTGACCTCCTCATGCTGATAATTTCCTGTTTAAAAAAAAAAAAAAAAAAGTTTGCGTACTTTCCTCTCCATCCCACAACTGAATGAAACTTAGAGGACACGCATCTCTTTCTCTGATTGGATTGTTTGCTGGCACTTTACTCAATGTGAACTTTGCCAAGGGTGTATGTCTGTGTAGGTGATTTTAGCATCTTGTCCAGATTGGTTCCTGGTTGCGTGTCATCCATCACCTGATGTCAGCAGTAATCGATTTGAATGCGCGTGTGTTTGTCCGTTTTTCTACATTTCGGTGTGCTGCATCAACATCACAGTTTTTTATGAGCTTTGTTTGTTCTTAATTGCCAATTTCACACAGAGAATCCGGCATGGAACGATAATTTGTGGGCACGATTGTGTGTGTGTGGGATGATGTAGTTGTGTACTGTATGTGTCTCTCTTTTGGTACCTGATGTCACTCCTGTGTTGCCAGGTACCAGTATGTTACTGCACTGGAACTACTGATGAAAGCACTGAGCCAGACCCAGGCATTGCATTTGGATGTAAACAAACCTCTTACACCCTCTCTGCTACTTGAGGAAGTGCTGTACACACTGTGTATTTTGTTCTTTTACTCCACTACAGCTGTGCAATATCATGCAACCTTGTTATTGTCAATTCTAACCATTGGTAGCCCGTTTAGAAGCCGTTTCCTGCTGTAATGTACTTCCTGTGTCCACATCAACTTTCCAGTTTGTCTTATAACTAGTTCTGTTAAACCCGTACTGCTCTAAAAGTACTGAAAAATGCACTGAGAGTCACATTAAAATGTGGCTGGATATTAGTCAGTAGATGACTCTCAGTCTTGACATAGTCTTTCTCCCAGCTGTACGATGTCCTCCCTATCCTAAGCATTCGTCTTTTCCAAAATGAATCTCTTGTGAAGTCCTTTACACTCCAGAAAACTAGATGAAAGTAATTACCGCAGCAGATGTCTCACCTCCACTTAGAGGAACAAAAGACACTGCTATCACACAGATAGGCTTGTTGATATAGTGTTAACATTTGTGGACAGAACAGCTAAACGTCAGTCGGTGGAGTCGAACGAGGGCCAGACCATCGGAAAGCAACTGGGGGCAATGTCTGTTGATCACTAATAATGCATACAGTGACAACTTGCAGATTAATTCAGACAGCCAGACGAGGGAGGCTTTAATGAGACGTTTAACGTTAATGCGGCTTTCTGGCAGATCCAAGGTCAAGTCAGATGATATATAAATATATAGCACAAACCTTCGAAGAGGGGACAATGCTCTGCTGCACAAAAAACCTAAAATCATTGCTGGGATGTACAGTTGAAAGGGGCAATAATCGATTGAAGATGAAGTTGTTTTCTATGGATTGTCTGTTCTATGTACATGTACTGTATGTATGTTTGTGTGCACAAGCCTTCCCATAGAGATAAACAGGGTTCATGTTCCTCTGTTAGAGATGATAGGTCTCTAGCGAGCTGGTAGCGTGTATGAACTTAGCAGTGTATTGTGATCATGTCTCAGTCTGATCACCTCATCAATTTTAAGGTGGATCTACGATCACTCATCTGCTGGAAAAAAAATACGTCCCGAGTCATTGGACCTGGAATCTCAAAGTGAATCTGAGGTGAACATCTCCAGCTGCAAAGGTTGGTGATTTCATTAGAAAATCATCAGAGAATTGCAACTATATCGTGATGTGTCATTTTGATTCAACCGTAACTGCCGGCACATCCCTCAACCTACCTGCAGCTACAACTCTACTCCCTGCAGAGAGACTTCTACGATAGAAATTGTCACCAAGCAGGCAGATATTCTCTGAGGTTCCTAAATAAGAGGCCAGCTTACATTTGGACATCTACTTTGGAAAATTGTTGTTTCATTCCCCTCCCGTAATTCCTTGTTGTAGTGGTTTGTCTTTCCCCGTCACCTGAATGCTCTTTTAATTGTGCACTTCATTCCCATAACGCAGCTCGATCCATCCTGGGCCAACCTCTGACTGTTACTGCGTCCTCTGTATATAGGTAATGCCGTTCATGTGTTTTTAGACGTGCTCTCTCTGTAAAGTGACTGAAGCCCCATTGGATAACGTACTGTATGTGGGACAATTTATTGGTGTATCTGTTTTTGAATGGTTGTATTTTGAAGGTGTCATCATCCAGGGATGGGTGGGGGTG
>OMLM01020855.1:193118-206436 GCA_900302695.1 Helostoma temminkii | reverse complement strand
TGTGTAGTGGCCGGGGGAGGTGGAGGAGGTGGTGGAGGAGGAGGAGGATTGGTGTAGGCATATTGGAGGTACTGATACTGTTGCTGGTACTGTTGATACTGTTGGTATTCATGCATTTGTTGGTAGTACTCTGAGTAAGACCTGGAGGTTGAAGCAGTCAGAGACACGGTAACAAAGTTGTTAAGCACTTTGTATTCATTGAATTTGGTAAATGCAATAACTTTATATGTAATAATATGTACTAGTGGAAGCAGATTTAATATAATAACGCTCTTCTACGTTTTATTTGAATGTGATATGTGTACCTAGTAACAGGATCTGACCCTTCAGTTGTTGTGGTAGCAGGTGCAGGATCTTCGGGTCCTCCAGGTGGTGTTGGCAGCAGGGCGCGTCGCTTAGGTCGTATCTGAGCAAAGGAACCTGGAACTGGGTCAGGGAGGAGAGGTGCTCGATTTCCTCTGATTGGACTACGGTCCCGCTCATTTTCTGAAGCTGCTGCCTTTCTCCCTGCCTGCTGCTCTGCCAGAACCTTGTTAGTAAAAGTAACAGATACAATATTTTTAGCAACACAAATATATATAGAAAGGGGCTTTACACATTATTACTAAAATAAATGTTAGACCTTCTGTCCTTCCTGGAAAAACTTGGCTCTTGCTGCCTCAAAAAGTGTTGTTGGATCTGGTGTAGTTTGTGGCTCCACTTCCTCAACAGCGGCAGGGGTGTGATTGGCCATCTCTTGGTACACCTGGTCAGCTACAGATCCATACACCTGACTGGCAAGAGCACCATATATCAACCCATCTGCGCCTTTAGCACTTGTAATGCCCTTCAGAGCAGCATAGGTGGGATCAAAGGATGTGGTGTTGTAGAATGAATTGTGGACACTTTGTTGAACCTGCAAAGAAAGACAAGGGATGTCAGCATTTAAAAAAATGTTAACATGTTGAAACGTGCAACAATAATGTCAGAGAAGTGTGAGGGGAAGGTTTTTATGTTGGACACATGATTACTAAGAAATGCTTATAACAGTTCATAAACTCATTAGTATTTTTCCCCACTATGTTTCCAGAGGTGATTAGCAGTGGACACACTGCTAGACAGAGGACATACTTGTATGGGTAGTCCTGCGGCAGCTGCTGCAGCTGCTGCAAGGACAGCTGCTTGACTCTGGTGATGCTCTAGTGACGGAGGTGGTCGGGGAAGAAGACCCTCTCTGCCACCTGCAGAGAGAAAGGACCACAAAACATGATGAGAACATGGATACAAGCTGATTACAACATTCAGTTACATGACACACACAAAATGGATCCTTCATCTCCACCTGTTGTTGTTGGGTTTGCTGAATTTCCGCTGGTTACAAGCTGGTTGATCAAAGGTTGTGCCTTTGACAACTCTACAGCTAACTGACGGCCCTTGAACATGGTCCCACTGAGTGCTTCAATAGCTGCCAGGGCATCCTCTTTCCTCTCCATATGCACAAATGCGTACCCAACATTGGAGCATAACCTAGCTGTGAGTATACATAGAGCAGGGAGTTCAGTGTTAGTACGAGGTTGATTCCAAAATAAAATGCATCTCTCCCATATTGACTTTTACATTTTTTTGTTCAGCTTTATTAACATCTAAGATGTAACACATGAAACTTTGAAAACCTATAAAAACTTGTATTGGTGAGAGGCTTTCTAACTCACCTTTGACTTTATCACAGTCTAACACTCGTCCAAAGGTTGAGAACAGCCCATGCAAATCATCTGCTGAACATGTTGCGCTGAGGTTCCCCACAAACACTTTAGTGGAATTGGGTGGGCGAGCACGTGACTCTTCGACCACCAAGGGCCTCCCTCTGTACTCTTTGCCATCAAGATGTCGTATTGCCCTGTGAATAAAAAGAATTATCTCTTTGTCATCATGTAAACACTAGGTATTTCAGCCAAGGCTAAAAATGAAGAAGAAAGTGGTGCTTAGACCATCTTAGTTTTACATATGACTTCATACTCTACTGGGGACAAAACATCTAAAGATATTCTGGTATCTTAAACATTGCAGCACTGCTCTATTATACATGCTTAGACACAAACTTTTATAATGTTATGAATCAAAATACCAGTGCTATGTTAAGGGACAGTGCTCAACACTAGTAGTTTTTGGCATTTTTCTCTCATGTCTAAGTACCTTTGCAGTAGTTACATGGCTGCATAGACATGTTAAGCTAGAATGAATAGCTTGCAAAGCTTTAACATTAACACGTAAGACCTTGAGTTTGGATTTATTGTGGCTACACTATAAATTCTCCACAATCATATGCTTGTACCTTGAAACATTAGTACCATAGTAACATTGACGAAGATGTAAACTTGAATATTTTTCATGTACCTGTTGACAGTCTACTATATCTACAACATAATGTCTGCATAAGTGTTCCCATTAGGCCTTTTGACAGTAGAAACAACAACTGTATGGCTAATTTATTGTTAGTATGTTCAAAGGGGACCAGTTGAACTGGGTTTTACATGAATAACTGTACTTGGTGAGCAAAAATAACTACTACTTGTTCAGGACCCATTAGATGGTGTAAGTAATTTAATAACGCCATTCCACTTAGGATGTATACAAATATTTCCACAGCACTTCTTTCAGTATACCTACTCAAAGCAATGTACTGTTCAATACCTGTCTGCTGCTCCCTCTCCCTTCAGCGTAACGAAGGCATACTGTCTGAGGAGGGAACAGGTGTTGATCTCGCCATATGGAGCGAAGAGCTTGTTCAGCTCTTCGTGAGTGGCATCGATAGGAAGGTTTCCAACAAACAACTTCACGTTTTCACCACTCATATCTGCATACATCTGGTGCCTGCAAGAAAGTCAACAGGGTGCACAGGTTAACGTTAATCTCCGATCCCAACATTTTATCTAGCGCTAACTGGTGCATATGAAAAGAGAATTCACGTTTAGGTAAAAATCACGACTATCGTTAGTTAAACATAGTATTTTGTCCTTCTGAAGTAATGCAGGTGTATATATTACTTTATACTGGGGTTGAAACGCTGCTGTGAAGCTGTGAAGCTGTGCGTAACAGTAAGCTAACTGTTTTTTATTATTACCAAGCGTTAATGAGGTATTGTTAGCTAGCTAAGCTAAAACCGTTAGCAAACTTTCGCGGAGAAAATTCATTAAATGAAGTTAAAAACGATATGCGAGCATGCCAGGTTGGCTAAAGCCAGTCAAACATCATATACACTGTTACAGAAAAACGCATTTATAATGAGATAGGACCATTGTTGAGCCACACGACCAACAGTTAGCGAGCTAAAAACTAGTTACTGACAGGACTGGCCATCTTGTTAGGCTAAACGCCAACGTTAACGGTATAAGCTAATGTCGGCTAAGCTAACTAGCTAACGCAATCGTAATGGCTGCTAATGTTTATTAAGGCTATTTTAGTACCAATAGTGTAAGTTATGATAAAGTATATTTACTAATCATGTCACAATTGCTCTTCTGTTGGAACGAGATAAAAAAAAAAGTAGTAATTAAAACAGCACAGCACACAGACTTCTTACCCAACGCGGTCCTGAAGCTGTTATATTTCAAACCTCACATCCGGCTCCGGTTTCTTTTGGAGCCGTGGCAGCCATGGAGGCGCAGTTTCATCAAGTTCGACTTGGTTTAAAAAAAGCTCACAAAAATCACTAACATATATACCTAAATTGCAATTTACTTTTTTCTATTATCATCATATTTTCAGCCGAGCATAACATTATTTGGCTAACTAAGATGGCGTCTGGTTAACTTAGCATGCTAAAAGTTAACTATTTGGAAAGTTAAGACTTTACTAACGTTACTGTTGTAAGGTTACCTTACTGTTGGTTCGTATACTGTTAAAACTGATTTTAGCAAACACAAGAGATATTTCCTGTTATAATCACAATGCTTACCATAATATACGAATTATTATACGTAATATACAGTATACATAATTTAATTAAACTTGTCAGTGGCCCTGACATTACTAAGCCAGTAAAGTAAAATTATTATTTTATTATTATTAATATTTTAATACCCATAAGGTATAGTATTGACATTTTTATTTCCAGGTGAGATAAGGTGGGACTGAAGGAGGAGCCAAAGACGTATCCAAAGCTGCGAACACGCGTCATGACAGGCCAGAGTGGAGAAAAAGTTGCCTTTTCACTGTAATAAACGTGGATTGAAGACTTAAGACCCGTGTCATCACTAAGTGAAGACGGAGGAGATAAAAAAAGGAGGATCGGGAGGTAAACAGCGAGCTTAGTAACTTTAGTGTTTAATATAAATACGCACTGTTTGGTGTGAAGCTGTGTTGCTGTACAGCTTAAAACTCTGAGTGCAGCATAGTTTGAAGAGGAAATGAACAAGACTTACGCTGTAGATGCTGGCATGTAAAATGCAGTAGGGCAACTTTAACAAAGAGGGAGACCATTTTATATTCAGAATATTAGACTAGTGTCATTGTTAAAATGGCAATTTTGTGTGTTTTTATGTAAACATTTGTATCCTATAGTTTCTCGTTTCATTTAAGCTCTGTCTGGGCTGCTGTACTTTACCAAGTCTGGACTTGCTGTTGCAATCCAGGTAGATTTATTATGTGTCTGTATGTGCAGTAGCAGTCGCACCCATCTGGCTCTTATGCTTGTGACCACAAAGACATATAATAACCAGAGAGTATGTGAGTAATATGTAATGTAATAACAATGACAATATTTTGTGTGTGTGTGTGTGTGTGTGTGTGTGTGTGTAGATGGCACAGCAAGAACCTCTGTATGATTTTCCAGAACCCATCTCACTGGCGGAGCGGAAGTTCTTGGGGCATCAAAGAGGACGAGGTTCCCTGAAAAGCATCAACATACTGGACCGCCTTCTGCTCACTGTTCCTGTCTGGCTTCAGCTGTCAATTAACCCAGCCACTGCACTGCACATACTGCAGAGAGAGCCTCCTGGGGTCAGATACACTGCTTCACTACACAAAAACAAATTCACAAGAACATTACAGTTACCATCCACTTACTCACATCGTTTCTGTGTCTGTTTCTGTGCCTACACACTTGCACTCAGTAGTCTACTTGTGTCGTTCTGCAGACATTCTTGGTGCGCAAGTCTCGTACATCCCAGAAAAACGTGTTGTGCATCCGTTTGGCAGATGACAGTATGCCATCCTTCGTTCAGCAGTTTGGAATCAGTGAGGAAAACTCTAGTAAGATCCAGACACTCCTAAAGAGTTTTAAAATGTCATTTCCATGCCCCATGCTTAGCCATCAAGCAGAATGAAAACTATCAAAAATGTAAACATATACTCTACTGTGCTATACAGTACACAATACTGTACATAATTTGGATAAAATGGTAAATTCTGCAAGTCTCATCTGATTGTATTGTTTTAGTTAATAAACATAGCCACATTTGAATTGTTCTCATTCCCAGCTCTGTCTCTGGAGGCATCTGCCATCAGCTTTCCAGATCTCCCAAGACTAATTTCTTTCTACTGTGTTAGCAGGTAAAAGTCATTCTCATTTTGCTGTTTGTATTTTTGATCAATTTTCCATATTATTTCATTTTTTCTTTACCTTCACTCCCCTTTGCTCTATCACCAGTTTTCATCCCTTTCTACATTGAACACTGTCCATATTTAATAATGTGCAAGAACTGGTGTTGGTATAAATAATATATATATGTTGTTTTGTATGTCAGAGATGTATTACCGTTCCCTCTGGAGCTTCCTGAAGCCATTGCAAAGGCATCATCCCACAAAGAGCTTGAGTCCATCTCACACATGGGAATAGGTAGGTTTGTTTCCTGACAAAAGACTTTGTAAACTTTAAATACTTGGGCCTTAAAGGTTTTGTTTGCACATATTTCACATATAGTAATTATCTCATAGAATGTAACAATAATAATTGCTCATTGTGTGTAGGTATTTTCTTTTGCTTCTCCATTAATGGTCAAATAAGTAGAGAAGAAATTTGATTTTTTTAAAATTGATTATTTATAATACAAAAATAGAAAATCAAAAATATGTAGCCAGTAAATTGTCTCCTTTTTCAAGTTATACATACAGTATCATGTAAAATGTGGCAGTTTGTTTTTAACTAATTAAAATTCTGTCATAACATTAATATACAGTGCTGTAAAAAAAAGTATTTGCTCCCTTCCTGATTTTTTTTTGCATATTTGTCACACACAAATTTTAATATTACACATAGATAGATAGATAGATATCTACATCTTGATTATCTCCAAGACATTTGGGCAAATATTCTGTGGACTGATGAGACAAAAGTTGAACTTTTTAGAAGGTGTGTGTGTCCCGTTAAATCTGGTGTAAAGATAGAAATAGAAAGAAATAGAAAGAACATCATATCAACAGTCAAACATGGTGGTAGTGTGATGGTCTGGGGCTGCTTTGCATTAGGACCTGGACCATGAATTCTGTGCTCTAGCAGAAAATCCTGAAGGAGAATGTCTGGCCATCAGTTTGTGACCTCGAGCTTAAGAGTATTTGGGTTATGCAGCAGGACAATGACCCAAAACACATCAGCAAGTCCATCTCTGAATGGCTCAAAAAACCAAAATTAAGGTTTTGGTCTAGTCAAAGTCCAGATTTGAATCTGATTGGGATGCTGTGGGATGACCTTAAACAGCCAGTTCATGCTCAAAAACCCTACACAATTTCCTCAAGAAAATTCTACAAGGAATTGTGGGCCAAAATTCCTCTGCAGTGATGTGAAAGACTCGTTGCCAATTGCTTGATTTCAGTTGTTGCTGCTAAAGTTGATGCAACCAGTTATTTGGTTTAGGGGGAAATTACTTTTTCACCTAGGGCCAGGCAGGTTTGGACAGCTTTTCCCCTTAATAAATGAAATCATCATTTAAAAATGGCATTTTATATTTACTCGGGTTTGTTTGATAATCTGAATCAGTGTGACAAATACGCAATAAAATAAAATAAAAAAATCAGGAAGGGGGCAAATATTTCTTCACAGCACTGTAATAAAAATTAGATTAGATAGTACTTTATTGATTATTGATTAAATATATGGTTATAGCTCCTACTTGACCAACTGAATGAAAACACTACATTGAAAACAAATATCTGTATCCTTTTCTAGAATTTTGGAGTTCCCACCTAAATATCCGTGGGCCACGGGAGGCACCAAAACCCGAAAAGGACAACAAGAAGATGCTGGAAACTACACCCTCAGCCCTGCTGGCTGCTGCTCCACAGACGAGCTCTGATTCAGCTTCTCAACCTGACTCGAGCAGCCAAATCAAGACAGTACCTGAATCAGGCAATGACAACAAGCAGCTAGCTCCCAGTCAAACTGTCTTCCAAAAGTTCTGTCCAATCACAACACGTAGCCCCAAAGAGCTGGACTGTGGCTTTGGATTGGGTGCTCTCTGTTTCATCAACCCCCTGTTCCTCCAGTCTCAGGACCCTTTGTCTAGGCGGCGCATGTTTCAGCGCAGCGTCAAAATTCGGGTGTCTACAGAGACAGCAACTCTTTTATCACCCCCACATGCTCCACCACCTCCACCTCCTTTAATGCCCAAAACTAAAGCGAGACATAAAGCTCAGAAAGAGGGACAAGGAACCACTCAACCTAATAAAGAACTAGGCCTTTTACCATGCAAGAGCTCAAGTCAAGTCACTCAGAATGATCCCACAGCCCAGGACACCCAGTCCCAGCTTCTGACAGAGACACAAGACGCTCCCAGTGAGACACAAGTGCAGCCTTCATCAGAAACTCCTCACGTCCAGCCTGAGATGGAGGAGCAGGGTCAGATGGACCAAGGACAAAATCAAGATGGATTTGAAGAAGCAGCTCAGCTACCAATGGTAATGGAGCATCTGCCAGATGACTCTGAATACAAGGAACCCTCTCCAGTTATCACTTCCTCCCATTCTCCCTCACTCTCTCCTTACCTCTTTCCCGCGGCACCCCCCCTTTTCCCCAAAATGTCTACATCCCTCTCCCCTCACAACTCTCCCAGCGTTTCCCCGTCTCTGTCTCCTTATCAGTCCCCATCTCTTTCTCCCAAGGTTCCTCGCTCTCCACATGACTCATCGTGTGCTTCGCCCTCTAATTCACCTCGTCGCTCTCCATCCCCCTCTCCCAAGGTCCCCTTCTCCCTGTCTCCCTTCACCTCTCCAGCCTTCCCTAAGCTGGCAAATGAGGTTTATGACACACCTGCTACTCATTCAACACCAAATCTGCAAAGATTGGAGACAGAGGCTGAAGAAGAGGAACCAAGTGCAGATCAACATAATGGTGAAGATGCTGAAACACATGGGGAACTGCAGGAAAAGACAGATGATAAGGAAAAGGATCTGGTTTTACAGATGAATGCTGCTTGTCTTAATAAGAGTACTTTATGTGAATCAGTTACACAATGTAACTAAAGTATATTATGTGATCTAATGAAGTGCAGTTTAGAATTAGTGTAAATATATATATATACATTTGAACTGAACAATATAGTCAGTAAAAACACAAATGTATATGGTCATACTGGTTGTTATGCAGGATTTCACTGCTTTTAATTATGTACAGTTCCTGTTCAGCTACATTGACAGTCTATAAAAGCATAAAGTATTTAAAAGATTTTTTTATATTTTCTACCCGTTTTCAAAGTTGTGGTGACTTGAAAGTTTAAGATTGTCTGTCAGACAATGACCCTTACAGCAAAAGGTAAACTGCTAAAATACACTACCCTTGAACCTGTACATGTAGAACTGTAGAGCTGTGGATACACATTAAATGTCAAGCATCCTAACGTTCCTACAGTTGACACTGTTGATGTATGCACCTTTTACAGCACAGGATCACACATGAGTGGTCTGGTTCAGGCATAGTTCTAAATAAGACCACTATGGGAGGAAATGTTAAGTTGGACACAATCACAGGTACCTTTTATTGTGACTTCTAGAACAGTAAGAGCTGAAGTTTCACTATCTGATTAATTGTAATGACATCATTAGAAAAAAAAATCTTATCAAACAGTTTTTATTTGTGCAAATCTAGCACCACATTTCTCTTCCAGACACAGCATTATTCTAAATTCCAAACCTGGCAAAAAAACATTGATATTTTGCCTTACAGTCAACATTAAACTAATGGCAGCTACGTCTTAAGCTGTCAACACATCAAGACAAAAGCTGGACAAACATGGGCAAACTGTAAAGAGAATTACTTTAAGCCAAATGTTGACTGTAAAATACAGATGCAACGTTTTCTAGTGCTCTTTTTGTGAAGTTTCTTTTTTTTTTTTGACCCCGTCATAATTAAAATGTAAAAACTACTTACATCACTTACATACAATGCCTTTATATGTCATTGTCAGGTAGATTTAGTCGGGACAGTATTAGTCAGTTCAGTATTTATTGTATTGTCATTTATTTGTGTTCAATCTAGTTCTCAAATGCAGAACAGACACTTTAGAAATCTTAGTTGTGACTGGAAAAACAGAGGCTGGTGTCTTTGGCAGATCTGTGTTTGTCCTATGGCTTTATTGAAGTTTGAACCTTAAATGCAGTCTCTTCAGAAACATGAATCACATAGCAATTTGTTTTAACATCCTTTAAGAACCACCTTGCTATGACAAAATGGTTAAAAATTCACTGGGTACTTTTGAAGCCTATACAGCAGACGTCCGTCAACACCAGCATGGGGCGTCTTTTTTGCTCAGCTCCAAAAGGTCGGCCTCCAGCTTCTCTGCATCGTCTCGGAAACGCTCAATGAAGGAGTTAATCAAACCAGCGTGGCTGCCTTCATATTCCACCAGCTCTACGCTGTCCCCTGAAAACCACACACACACACACAGTCACTAGTTATGGTCATTGAATAATTAACTGGAAAGGCTACAACTGTCTTTACATATGTACAATAACATATCTGCAAAAAGCTGAATAGCAAAATGTTCTTTTAAACACTAGTTAATATTTTGATCAGTTAACATAGACAGCAGTCATAAGCGCTTTTCACACATGCATCTACAGGCGATCAGGTCCGGACTTTACTTGGAGTTGCATTTTTACACATGCAGCACTCACTCCGACATACTCCGTAGGAAATGCATTCATACATCAGAAAAAATAGATTTTTGTTTACAGGATCGAAGCAGAGCCAAACGCATCATTAGAAATGATTTGTAATGTATATAACCTTAGTTTCCTGAAGGAGAGAATTGCGATTCAACAGCAGAAAGCATGATAAAAACTATATTCTATATTCTTCTACTATATTTACTTGTGTTGTGCTGAGCAGATCTACTTACAGGGAACACCCACATTCTCGTTGTGGTACCCACAGAATTACCGGCTGTGTTCACACAGACATTACACAGACTTTGTACTTGGGGCCTGGCAGGAAAGTCTGGATAATGTCCGTGTGGGTTGACTCGCATGTTTGCGTTCACACATGCAGCTCACTCGAGTAAAGTCTGGAGAAAGTCCAGAGTCCACTGCATGTGTGAAAGCAGCTATAGCCTGATGAAGTTGTGCTAATATAAACCTACTACAGAACCTCCAGATGAGTGAACTGACGTGGTTCTGTAAGAATTGTATGTGTGAAATTGTGAATCTCCTCTGTGAAAAACTGCAGGTACGTACCACTGACTGTGGTGTTGGCCTGCACAAACAGCTTTCGAGCTTCCTTCCTCAGCAGCACCGTCTCACGGAGACGCAAAAAGTTGTAAGCACCGTTGTCGCTGACCGTGGAGTAGTTGTCATACAGAGCTCTGCCTCCTTCCACGTCTGCTGTGGATTTAAAGACCTACAAACATGTGGAATCAAGTTAATAACATGATAACTGAGCAGTGTCATTACAGAGATTCACATTCACAGCACTCGACTCAATATGTCACTCTGTGGCGTCTTAGACTTTCAGTGGGAGGGTCTGATCCAGTTTATTAAACCTTTTATAGAGTGAGCTAATTTTTTTTAGAAACAGGTTAATAGAGTAGGTGTGTACCAGGTATTAAGTCACTCATAACGACTTCATGTCATGTTACAAAAGTTGAGTTGGTTAAGTATTAGTAAACCTCAAAATGTTGGGCAATACAGCAGCTAATAATGAGAGCCAGTATAATTACTGTTTACCACTGTTATTACTACTACTACTACTACAATTACAATTAACAACCTGAGGAAATTTGGTACTTTTGTTAATATAAATGCTTCATTAAAATACATAGAACTGCAACGTTGTTTTTGACCATGACGCAGATTTTCATTATCATAGCATTAACTGGTCTACACGTAAATAGTTTCTGTAATTGCTTGATCTCAATTTTAGAAGCCAAAAGTTCAATTTGCTATCATGAAATGAAGGGAGACAAAAATAAATAATAAATATTAAAATTTACAAATGCAGAAACAATGTTTTCGTGTTTTTTTTAATTATGTAAATTGTTATTAAAGGATCCTTAATTTTCTCTGAGTTAAATAACATTTTTTTGTTATTTTAGAAATCAAGATGATTAAAATGTCCACTATACTGTTTTCTGCCTCTGTGTTCTGCCTGGTTGACTGGAAAAGTGCAGACATACCTGCAGTTTACAAAGAAACCTGTGGATGGCGTTCTTGCCCACAGTTTGGATCTTGCTGCGGTCCAGTGTGATGTGAGCGTCAGGCTTGCCGTCGGATCCTGTCACTTCCTCCAGGCCCACCATGCCCTCCCCGGCCTCCAGCAGAACACGCAGGATCACGAAACGAGCCTGCATGTGAGCCTGAAACAGAGACACACATACAGTTGCTATGACACACTGTATACACGTCCTGACACTGATGTAAACACTGAGACAGAGACATCGTAAGCTGTATTATAAAACAACGTAGACACATCACACTGAGCCAGTTAGGTTGTGAGAAACTTGTCTTGTAAACACAGTTTAACCAACACTATGCTTTACTGAAGCTCTGTATAAAAGAAACCTGTGATTTATTATTACATGTGGCAAACCAGAGCTCATATTTATCAAACTGAGTGAAAGAAAAAGAAAAAATCCTCAGTAAATATTTACTGAACTTTCTTACGTCTCTTTTCCACAGTAAACGTTTGCAGAAAATGCAGAATACCATACCACTGAATAGATGAATATGGAGGATGTAGTCAGACTATATCCTTAACTAGTTATTCCTTCAGTGAACATATGTGTAAACAATAATGTGATCATCTGAGAATTGTTCTTAACAACTCCCTTAAATAAATGGTTTCTACTCACACTTAGAAAAATCCTAAGTTGAGGATTCAAAACATTTTTAGGTGCAGACTTTAGAAGCCCTAATGTGGGCACAGTCCAAGTTAGGAGTTACAGCACAGTATAGAAAGAAACAATGGAGCAGGCAGATTACCTGTCTCCAGCTCTTGCTCTCTGGTGTGTAGAACTCCAGGCCCAACAGTCCAGCTCTGACCATACTGAGCCAGTTGATGTACACCACATCTTCTGCATCCTGGCCTTCATGACCAAAAATACTAGCACAAACATATGCAGAAACAGTAAAAAGACTGACCTCCCATAAAGACACAAAACACCTGGAGCTGCTCAACATTCAGCCCTCAATGAATTAAAATTAAGTTAAATTAATTAATGTAATGTAGTAGGGTACAACACCTTTATTGTATTGTATTGTATTGTATTGTATTGTATTGTATTGTACCTTTATTGATGTCATCACAGCAATACAGAAGGTAAGTTACAAAAAACAGATGACACACCTGAGCACCTGCTTGTTGAGACACAGATAGAGTCCAACACACTCAGCGCGGCATTCTTCGTAAGACGAAGCAATCGTGGAGAACTTACTGTCCCAGGTCTCGCTGTCCCGATACCAACTGGACACCTACAGGATACACTCACACCTTCAGTCACAGTGTCGTTTGAGTTTAACACATTTTCAGAACACTACACACAAACTCACCAGTTCTCCAGTCTCTGGGTTAATCACCTTACTGTGGTCAAAGTTGAACTTGCCCTTGTCATCCTGTCAGAACAGGAAAAAAAAAACACATATCAAATTATATTTAACAGTGAGGTATAATCACAATATTCTTATACAATATAGAACTGCACATAGGACAGGATACAATGAATACTATGATACATTTGACTGACCTGGACAAACAGTTTGCCACTTCCGTGACCCAACAGCTCATGAAGCCCAACCTGCACCTCAAAAGACGGGCCTTTCCACTTGATAAACAAATCCTAGAGCACACACACACACACAAACACACACACACACACACACACACACACCTCATTTTCTAAACTTCTGACATGCAATG
>OMLM01020855.1:182630-193098 GCA_900302695.1 Helostoma temminkii | reverse complement strand
CAGTTTGCCACTTCCGTGACCCAACAGCTCATGAAGCCCAACCTGCACCTCAAAAGACGGGCCTTTCCACTTGATAAACAAATCCTAGAGCACACACACACACACAAACACACACACACAGGTGAATGCATAATTAAAAGACAAGAGCTAGTGTGTAAGAAAATCTGCAAGCTACATGTGTTACCTTGTCCTCCTCCTGCAGGAAGGTGAGTTTTTCTTTTTGTGTAGCATAGGCTACAGCCAGCACATTGCCCAGTGACACGTTTTTAAAGCCCTCTGACTGTCTGATGTCATCATCTATACACAAAAACAAAAAGTGTAAAGTTGAAAAAAACCAGTGAAAATTTAAAACCAACTCAACTATGTGAACGTGACACTATGTGAGGATATCAGACACCTCAGTGTTCTTACAGTTAGGGATGTTGATGCCTGCTGGTATTCCACTCCCAGCAAAGGTAAGAACGTCCAGCGAGGTGAAGTCAGGTTTAAGGAAAGTATCTTTCTCAAACTCCTTGGGCCAAGGCAGTTCAGGAAGTAAGACCTCTGCTGAGCTCACCAGATTGGCAAAACGCTCACTCATTGCCTTGTTTACAATTGCAACAAAACCTATAGATGGCAACAGTAGAAGTTAAAAGATGATTTGACAAAAAAAGGCTCCATTAAAGCTGATAATTTGAAATCTGTGCACAAAAACACCTTTTACTAATTCATACAAGAGCATTAAGAAAGTTCTTATAAGAGCATTTGACCCAGGAGTCACAGTACACACAGTACACACTCTTAACTGGATAATCTCCTGCTGTGTGGTGCATGTGTGGACGTACTAGCTTGCTCAATAATAGACCCAATAGTCCGGAAATAATCTGGCATGTATATGTGAAAATGGCTTAAATCTTCCTCTAAAATTTAAAAAGACTGAGTAGGCCAATCATCATGACAGTTTTCCCAGCTCTGGATCACAGCAATAAAACATGAGAATGTTAAGAATGATGAGAATATCAAGGAATCACAATAGTATTTACCTTCAAACTCTCCTCTGGAGCCAAATGGGTCTCTGTAGCTCTCAATGAAACCTATGTAACTGAGAGAGGGAGAAAGCGAATGAGTAATAAAGAGTAATATGTTTTAGAGATTAATGACTACAAAATACATGTGTTTTGATTATTCGATTATTATCATGTTACTGTGGATCAGTGTGCTCACCTCTCAACAATCGGTCCCTTGTCTTTGATCCAATAGCGCGAGCCCTCTTTATGGGATTCAACTGAGCCAAAAGTGAAGCTGCGCCGGTACTCCTCAAGCATTTTCTTCTGATTGTCATTGGCAGCATAGGCCTGTGTGATGTTTTTTTTTAAAACAGAACAAGAATCACAAAAAAAAAGTGTTCTTTTTCCTGTTTTAAGCTTCAAGTTAAATTTTGGAATCTTCTACAGTTTAAGTTCCCCTGTTCCACCACTTATAGTGATATAACTGTATTTCATCAACTTTACAAAAGCTGCTCTTTGCGATTTACTACACAAACTGACACATTTCAATTTCTCTATCAACTTCACATTTGTTTAGAAGAAGCTCAGCCTATAATTTGTGCCACATGCCTTTCACCATGTTTTCTCACCTGCGCTTGTTGGAGGTAATAGCTGACTTTCTCCATGAGAGGAGCGTAGTCTCCCCTCTTCACAGTAAACTCTTTGTCTTCAAAGACAAAACTGCCACAGCACGAGTTGCATTCCCCTTCCACTGTACAGTCTGTAAGGCAGGCGTATTACTTTTTCGATCAGATAAACACATTTCTCAACATTTATTTGCCAGCAATCCTTATGTATTTGAGGTTGCAACCTAGTATGTATTAAACACAACAGTGCAGCCAAGCCACGTAATACAGATTTAATTTTGAATGTCCAGTCTGTCATAAGTGCAACATGATTGGTGAATGCTGAACACCACTGACATTACTGCAGTTCTGACCTTTTAGCACAGCTGAAGCCAAGCGCACCTCATAGGAGGTTTTCCCTCCATCCTCTTTCTTAAACAGACGCGTGTTGTAAGCAGACAGTTTCTAGTAATAAAAAACACATGAACTCAACTTAGAAAAAGCAGATTCAGACTGAAATATGCTCTTCATTAAGGAGGAAAAAAAACCACGAGTCACATAAAATGTACGAGAAAAAAACAGTACAGCATGGAAGAGAAACACCAAACAAGCCAATAAAGGACTAAGTGAAAATGTATTACATGTCATGCCAAGAGAAACAGACACGAATAGTGGAAATTAAAGTATTTATTTCAGTTGTGAATCCATCTTACTTTTGAGTCAAGAAACTTCTGAGCCAGCTCAGCATCCGCGAGAGAGCAGTTTCCTGAGAAGTAGGTGGTAATTCCCTGAAGATAAGAAAGGCAAAAAGACCTGAGCATGCACTGTTATAGTGGTCACACTGCAGGGTAACCTGTAGTGGCCCAGAGAAATCTGGGGTTCAGTAGATTCCTAAAGGGCAATTTGGCAGCCAATGTAAAGACACAAGCTGATTACTTATAAGCTAATATTTTGTTACTGAAAAAAACATAACTTTTATCCAACACAAATAACATCTCAATATAGAGAAAAGTGAAAGAGAAGTATATCCAGCTAACAAGATGGATCTTTCATTAAATATTAACTGCAGAGTTGTTTTGGCCCAGGCTGGATTGAACTCTGCACTAAACACCTACCTTGTCACCCAGACCTAATTCTTTCTGTCTGTCTTCCAGGGAGTAGAGGAGACAGGAGCAGCAGTCCCACAGAGCCTCCATCTCAGCAGGCTGCTCCTGAAAGGCCTGGCTGGCCCACACTAAAGCTTTCAGCTTTTCCTGTGTGCAGATAGCACAGATGTAGACAATAAAACACAGGAGAAGTGCATTACAGATAACAGACAAATGCTAATAAACTAAGTTGTGCAATCTGGTATCAACCCATCATAACTGAAAGTTTTATAGGGTTTTTTATAGGGTTTTATAGGGTACACTGCATTGGATTGTAAAGGTTCTTATTGTGTCCAACCACTGTAAAACTGCTGAATAAGCAGATGAACTGGATTTTACACCTGACATACAGTAGGAGACTATCCTACCTTAGGCAGATTTGGGATGAACTTGGTGTCTCCAAAAGACTTGTAGTTTCCCATGTTGGCATACAGGCCTGCTGCATAGACCAAGAAAGCCTAAATATCACACACAAGACAAAATAAAATCACAACAGTTGTCATGTGTGAGATGGCATAGTGAACACCTTAACACATATATGAATGTGTCTGTGGATGATGGCAAAAACTATAAAACTATGTACCGTATACTCATCAGAGCTGAGTCCAGCTTCCACAGCAACTTGTTCCAGCTGTGCAGGTGTCTGCTTCCTGAAGATTCTCTGCAGCAAAACAAAGATATTTGCCGACTCTGGGGACGTCTGCAGCAGCACTACCAGACCACCATACCTAGGAGAACGAAAGTGTTTTAGTTTTAGGTCAGTAGGCTTTGAGTTTTTCAATAAACAAAAAACACGTTTTTATTCTTTAAATAGATTATAGGTTTTTCTTTTGATAATTCCATTGAAGACTGACATGAACATGCTACATCCAGAGATTAATAACATACCAGGAGGCACGTGACAGGTAGTGGGCATACATCTTCTCCTGAGGTGAAAGCAGGCGGAAAGCCTCTCCACAATCAAGTTTAGAGACACCAATGTCATTTGGGAGGTAGTACTGGGAGTCCACCATCTTTATTCTTAACACTGATGATACTGAACTGAATTAACAGAGGGAAAGGGAAGTGGGGAAGAGGAGAAGGAGGAGGAAGAGGAAGTTAGAATCAACCACATTGGGTTTTTTTTTTTTAACACAATGGGCTCTGGGAAATTAGGTTTTAGGAAATTGGTCACCTGTGTGAGCTGAAGGCACACTAAGCAGCCAGTATATTGAATTAACTCAAACCTTTAAAAAAATTAACTCAAAATTACCTTAATTTTAACAATATAAAACACAACTGACATGTTCTCTCAGCTGTACACCTACTGTCAAGGCCAAAGGTTTTGGCAGTGACACATATTTCAAGCAGAAGCTAACAGGTTGTAATTAACTTCGAGCACGAATGTATCACCATCGTGGAGGATTTGATATTCAGCATGCAAGTGAATCACAACAGTCATAGAGGGTTAACACTGTAAATATTGACTCTAAAACTGACATTGTCAAACTATGAAATGCTTACAATTGTTCTTTGATATACCAAAAATAAAAATAAATAAATCAAACTAAACTGAAGCAGTAAAGTTTGCAAAACAAAAAAAAATAAAACCATATTTTATACAGGTTATGTTCAGTTTTTGTTTATTCAACCGTATTATTATTTTGAACTCTCTAGTCAGTACTGATGTTGAATCGCTATGAATCATGTAGAAATTTAATAAATAGTATCATGATCTGAGGTAAAGTAGATAAAGTGCAGTGTAGTAAAAAGTCTAATATATTGTTCAAAAACAATGAGCTTTCAAAATGACGACATAGACGAAAGATACCTAAATAATTAAATGTGTCTATAACGAACAGCAGGTGTTTTCCTGAGCCTCGACTCATCAAAAATCAGTCGGTTAATATTAACTGTCTCTTTACTGAAGCCAGTTTTCTGTTTCACTTCCACTAAAACCTGGTCAAACTCGTGTGAAGCACAAGTATGCCGAAAGCAAGGCGTTATTTTTCCATTTAAAATAAACAGTTAAACGACACATTTAGTAATAGTGGAAATATGCCTAGTATTTCAGCTACTAACTACAAATGGCTAACGAAATGTTAGCTCTTAGCGTGCATGCTAAACCATATTATAGTATCTAAAACATTTAAAAACAAGACCACAGCTCTTCGAACAAAACACTGGGTCGCATCAGTGTGCAGTTAATTTTTATATATGATTACTCGCGACTTGATTAATTTCCTGGGGTGTAAAGGATGAAATAAACTCATTGTTACCGCACGGTGCTGTACAGCTGCTGTGAACGTCAAACTGCAGTCTCACGCTATACACTTCCTGTACTCATTCAACATTACACCCGCCCACCTGCGAATCTTGGCCAATCACAGATGAGAAGAGTGTGGTTGATGGAAAATGAAACCAATCACAAAGTTGTCTTACTGGACTTTCGAAACGCTGCACAACGGATTTCGAGCGACAACGAACGCGAAACGCCGCTTGTGTCAAACAACATGCAAAGGTCAAACCATATACAAAAAGCAGAACAAGAACATTAGTAACGGAATAAATAATTACCAATATCTCTTAGCATAGTTTTTATATGACGAGGTGGCCGAGTGGTTAAGGCGATGGACTGCTAATCCATTGTGCTCTGCACGCGTGGGTTCGAATCCCATCCTCGTCGTCAAGCTTTTCCACTGCCGGACACGTCTCAACATTTTGCAGCCTCCTCACACACTGTTCTCACACTGAAGAAAGAACGAGATCATACTACAGAGACCTTTAACAAGCTAACTGCGCTCCAACTACCCCCAAGCCTTCTTCGTGGTCTTTGAGGTTTAACAGCAGATTGTATGCATACGGTTATTTCTGCCATCTACTGGCGTTAGACAAGTCCTACAGTGTCCTAGGAGTTTCTGGTAATTCAGGTTTCCAAGGCAAATGATTATTAGCAAATTCAAACTTTTAAGTTTAAAAATTAGACATCTTTAAACATAACAACATGGGGAGGTCTACAACAAATAAATTTATGTCTTGCAGAAAAAAATCATTGGCACCTATCTGCCACATCAAAAGGTCCAGAGAACATTAAAGACACAACCCACCCAGGAAACTCCCTCTTCCAGTTCCTACTCTCAGGTGGATGCTACACATATCCACAAACACTGCTAGATGGAGAAGTAGTTTCTTCCCTACCGCCATCACCCTAATAAACAACTGACACCAATACATTAATGACATTACTATGTCCTAGTATACACCTGTATTAGTATTATTCTGTACAACATCTATATTCCACTTGACACCTGTATAATTTATGTTTGGTACCTACATTACCACCTGATAATGAATGTGCATGTGTATATAACTGTATATATCACACTGACCTGCTATAGTACACTGTAGATTTTATGTTTTGATGTTACTAGAGAGACATCACCTGATGGAAACACATTCCTTGTAACACATGTGCATACATGGGTCCGATATGCATTAAACAAGTAATTAAACTGTAAAGATTTTCATAACCAAGATTTCAGTTAGCACAAATGTTTCACTCACTCACTGTTGTGTTGAAATGATGAGCAAGATGAAAAGTGAGATGTAAGACTTGCAAATGAGACTATTAAACACTGCTAACTCTCCTAGACATTTTCACACCTCCACAGGTATGTCATCAGGACCAACAGCATTCCCACTCTTCATCCTCCTCAGAGCCTTCCTCACCTCATCCTTTCTCATCTTTGCTACTTCCTGCTCCGCAATATCACCCTTTTCTCACAGCTCCTCAAAATACTCCTTCCATCTTCTCTGCACACTCTCCTCACTTGTCAGCACCTTTCCATCTCTATGTTTAATCACCCTTATCTGTTGCACATCCTTCCCAAGTCTGTCTGTCTTGCTAATCCTTTATTAATCCTTTTCTCCTCCCCTCCTGTCTAACCTGAATCATCATACTGTATCCTTTCTGTTTGGCCTTCACTACTTTCCCCTTCACTCTGAGCTGTGATTCCTTGTATTCCTGTCTACTTTCTTCAGTCCTTTCTACATCCCACTTCTTTTCTCTGAATACAGTCCTGTACTTCCTCGTTCCACCAGCAAGTTTCCTTATCTTCGTTTCTCCTTTCCGATGACACACCTAGCACCTTCCTACCTGATCACGCTGTAGTTTCATCTGGAAGCTCTTCCTGACTTGCCAGAGCCTCTCAACCTCTATCTGAATTCCTCACAACATTGTTCCTTTTTAACTTTTTTAATGTCTTCTTCTCTGCCTTGCCTCTCTTCTACCTTCTGACCACCAGAGTCATCCTGCACACCACCATTGGATACTGTCTGCTTACACTCTCTCCCACCACCACTCAGTCACTAATCTCTCTCAGATTGCCTTTTCTACATAGTATGTGGTCTACTTGCATACCCCTACCTCCACGTTCCTCCCTCTGCTGGAAATAAGTGTTAACTACAGCCATTTCCAAAGTTGACCATCTGTCCTGCTAGGTTCCTTTCCTTAACACCAAACCTGCCCATCATATCATCATCAAACTACCTCCATCATATATATAAATATATTCTCTCTATATAAGTTCTCCACTAAAAATTTTATTTTAACTAGTGTAAAATTTGTCATGAACAAAAATGGCAGGTGAGCTGATTTTAACCACTGTAAGAGAGGGGGTTAATCCATAAGTCATAGATCAGCACGTTTTTGTTTACAATAATTTTTATTATTTCAGAATCGAAACCTGCAAATTTAACTAGTGGCTGAATTGTAGTGGACTATAGGTAAAAGTAACATAAAATGGAAAAGTAAAAATTGTATTTGAGTACAGTTTTTGAGTTAATGTATTTAGTTACTCATTACGTCTTTATAATAATTATTATTATTCTAAATAATTTTACCAGATTTAGAAAAATATGTCTCATATTGAAGAAATAATAATAATATGAAATATTAAATTGGCTTACAACTTTTGTGTTGCCTGGGAAAGGCACATCCCATCCCTCCCCTCCCTAGTACACATATAAGAACTTTGAAGTGTGTTTGTTCTTCTCTTCTCACTTCCTCTTGATTCTTCTTGAAAGTGAAACTTTAGCCTATAGGAAAATCATCAAAGTCTTAAATCTGTTTTTACACTTACGGAGCCAGAAACCCAGAACCACAAATTCTTTCCACACACTATTATTTGTTCATCCCCTTTGGTTTGATTTCTTTTATACCCTAGATAGGCTTACAGACCACACAGCTTTCATTAGTTTACTTGTTTTATTGAATTTTAAAAACATGATGAGAGAGGGAACTATTTACAAAGGATGTGCAAAGGAAAGATTTAAGTTTTCTTTGATGAGAAGGAGAACTAGTCAGCTGTACCATATCCAAACTATAGTTTCAGTCACCAGTTCTGCACCACAGAAGAAATTTTAACAGATATCTGGGCGTTGATCCATGTGAGTGCATGTGCATGCACATGGGTTTGTTTATTTCAGGGTTCATGCTTGGGTTTTGTCATTCCTCCTGTCAGGAGGCGTTGTAGGGAGTATCCAGCGATAGCAGTTTGAGAAGCTCAGGCTCTTGTCCACAGCACAGCTGGTGCAGTAAACAATCCCCAGAGCAAGCATTACCACGAGGAACACACACAGGGGCACCAGCAGGGCCACCAGCAGCCAGCTTTTGTCATTTTTTTGTTTACCTGCATCAGATCCAGCTCCTACCTCAGTTGCATTAAAATCATCTTTACTACCCATGCTTGATCTCTCCCCTTCCCCTGTTCCAGTGGTCGACTCATTTGCAGTCTCAGCTCCTACCTCACCACTAGTTGTTCTACCTCCTGTCTTATCAATTTCATTGCCTGTGTTATATTTTTGGGTTGGAGGTGGGGCTGTCTGATATTGCTTTGGTGAATCCCACTGATTCAAGTGATTGTCTGACCCATGAGTCGTGTCGGGGCCGAGTATTTCAGTGGCTTTTGTCAGCCACTCGATCTCAGTCTCAAAGTCTGGGTCAGGGGTGAGCGAGGAGAGCCAGGGAATGTCTGGGTTGGGGTCCATGGCGGGTGCGTGAGTAGAGTAGCTGGGGTCAGGCGTTAGAGAGGAATATTCTTCATCATCTGCTGAGGGTTGGCAGGTAAGTCCATCTGCCCTTATGTCATAGCCATCGTCACAATAACACTGATACCCTCCCATAAAATTGAGACACTGCTGCTCGCAGGGTGATTCCCCCACACACTCATCTACATCTACACACTCTCCTCCACTATTAAAGGCATACCCAGGATTACACAGGCACGTGAAGGACCCCACAGTGTTCTCACAAGTGCCTTCGCAGCTGCCCTCATCAAGGCACTCATCGATGTCCATACACTCACCCTCATCATCAGGTTGGTAGCCAGGGTGGCAGGTGCAATGGAAGGTGCCTGGGATGTTGACACAGACCTGTGGACATGGTTGCTGTCGACATTCGTCTACATCAGAACATCTGCGTCCATCTGGAGCCATTTGGTAGCCCGGAGGGCATGTACAGCGGATGCCACGAGTTGACTCCATACAGTTGTACTCACAGCCCATGTCCACACAAACCTGTTTGATGTGGGGTTGGTCAGTGGGACCAGCAGAGTCAGAGGATAATTCAGGGGGGTCAGTTTGGCTCATAGGGTCAGGCTTGCAAGTGTACCCATCTTCATCTATTATAAAGCCCTCAGAGCAGTAGCAGTAGTAGTAGGTATCTGTGTTCTGGCAGTACTGCTCACATCCATGGTCCCTGCTACACCAGTCCTGGTTCTTTGATACTGCATTCGTCGAGCAGAGTGGTGCATCTCTGGACCAGCCCACTGTCCCATCATCCTTCTCCATGCACAGCACAGTCTCCTCATCTTGAGCATCAGGGTCTGAGCTGTCAATGGGACAAGGTAGAGCTGCTACGGACGCATAGGGAACATGAGTTAGAAGGGTGCTGACGAGGTGAAATGGGGTGGTGTAAACAGCTGGACCACTACCCTCATCCTCCAGCGGAGGACACATTCCTTTGTAGTTGTACTGGCAAACATATCCATCCAGTGGCATTGCACAGGAGCCATCAAGCCAACGGAAATTGTCATTACTCTCGCGTCCGCTGTCTGAAGTGTGGACAGTCATGGCCACACAACGAGGGGCCGCACAAGTCCCAGGGGTGTCTTCTCGGAGCCAGTTGGTGAACTGGCCATCCTGGTCGCCTGTAGGAACATAAAGACAAGGCCAGATCAGTAAGTACAAGACTGCTATATTATTGGCTTTTTTATCAATATGACAAACTTAAGTGGTCAGATACTTAATCATCAAAATCTGAAATGTTCAAATACTACACAATATTGTACATTGTAGTACCTATACTTTTTCACTTGGAGAGCTGTCACTCCTCTACCGAAATAGGGCAGTTTGGTTGTTAACAGACAGTTATACATATATTCAAGAACCTTGCAACAAAATATGCTACTGTACTTTCCATATAACAGACTTAATCTCAAGCTGGTTTTACCTTATTTACATATTTACAACACAAACCAATTTGGCAGACATGACAATGTGTGTGGCATCATCACAGAAAAAAAATCCAACACTATTTAACAACTATAGCTGATTGCGTTCATTATTTCTTTATAAGCCTGCAAAGCCCACAGAGGATTGTGATGGGTTATGACAACATTATGTCTTGAAACACACACTAATGTTCATTCCAATTAGTGGGATTAAAGCAGACATCTGATATATATCAAACCCT
>OMLM01020855.1:125230-171324 GCA_900302695.1 Helostoma temminkii | reverse complement strand
ACACACACACACACACACACACACACACACACACACACACACACACACACACACACACACACACACACACTCACCACTGTAAACTCTGGCGATATCTGCCAAAGTGGGTAGGAAGTTGTCTAAACTATTGGTCTTGCCACAGTTTGTGTTTATTACATTCAATACTTCAGAGACTCATTAAATGCTAAACAACACAACATTAAGACTTATTGTAAAGCATATTTGCTTGATTATATTTCAATTCAAATGAGCAAACGATCTAACTTGTCTGAGAATGGTCATATTTGCATACAAATTACAGGGCAAGGATTTGACACAAAGCAACCACTTCTGTAAAACTACTGTATGTCCCCAGCACACGAAGCTTGTAGTGTTATAACTGTTTATCATCCAATAACTGCAACCTGCCAACTTAAAGCTATCATTGCTTTTGAGCTTGTTATTTGAATGCTGAGTCCCAGACCAGCAGGAAGATAGAAACATGGATTTCAAAATATAGAAACAATATTAAGTTTTAAAGCACAGAACAAGTCACTGGCACAATAGGGGAAGCTTGAAATCCTGTTAGGACAAAATAACCTAACCTATCCTACTGCGATTCAGTACACAAACTAAAACTGAACTTTATTTATTGCTATTTATTGCAGGGATATTGTACTACATAGAATAATATATATTTACCTTACAAAAATAATTCATTCATGGCAAGTGGAAGAAACCAAGCAATATTTATTTTTCTTCACCATATTTACTGACATCTTCCCCTCATAAATAAAGAACATCAGGTATACAGTGTGTAATAGACTTACAGCAGAGTACCACTTTATCAGCACACATCAAAAATCATGCACACAGTAGTCAAACAACACAGAAATGAGGAAACAGGTTCATTTCTGTGAATAAAGCAGGCATGAACATCACAACCACACACTTTATGCATGATTTAAGGCACACAGACTCTAACTTCAAATAAATGCTTTCAGTTAAAAAGCATTTTGTACATCCTCTATGTCCATACAATGCTTCATAACTCCATAAGAACACTTGTCTAACATCTAAAAATTATGTCTGTTGAAAAAAAACCATTTAGGGTTTATCAAAATGTCATATTAGGGGGTTATCTCGCTGATCAAGACATGTACCCTGTAACCTGAGTCCAGCTCATGACTGATCATGTGCAATTCTAATATCTGAAATGTTTTATATGTTAAAAGTTTCCATGCCAGGGTGGGCATGTCTGAAACAAAAATACACTGTAAGAAATATTACCAGAGATTGAACAATTTTCAGTGTGTACATTTAGCAGAAAGGCTACAAAGGTATGGCACATTATTTTTAAGGAGCTCTTGGCATGACAAGGGGGACACACCATTTCCCCCCAAAGACAGAAAATAAAATAAAATAAAATAAAATACTGAAAAAAACTCACAGAAGAATATACACACAAACAAACAAAACACTGTATGTGCAATAGATGTACAACAATCTGGCACATCTTTTCAATAAATAAAAATAGGCAAGTACAAACAAAGTAATACCATTATGTTAAGACAGACAGAATAAAGTTTAACTTGGACTTAAACAGATATTCATTTTTCAACAAACACAGTCAAAGAAGACACATTTGGCTGTTCTCCAGGAAAAAGGCACTTAAAAAAAACAAAAGAACAAATAGGAAAATATGCAGCCTCAACAGTTCTCAAAGATTTGATATTATCTTGTACACGACACATTATCTTGTGCACACAAACTGTGAACGAATTATGAAAATATCTTTCAGGACATCATGGGCTCAGTAGTAAAAACTGTTTGTGTCCTTTCTTCTCACTGTAGGACACATTTGTCTTTGTTGCTGTATTTTCTCCTCCTCATCTCTAGCCCACGCTCCAGACGTTCATCCTCCTCCAGTGCCCTGCATATACAAACACATATTACATTACAGTGCGTATGAATTTAGAGAATTCCCCATCTCCCTCCTGTGGCTTATTAGATTTTTTCTTCACATAACTATGAACCCACACACTCACCCTCTCTCTTTGGCATCGATGTCTCTGATGATTTCATCTCGCTGGTTCACCAAAGACACCAGCTCTTGGAGAAGCAGCTGCTCTCTCTGCTGCTGAGTAGATGTCTTCTGCCAGTCTGCAGAACAAACAGCAGAACTTTCCATAATGGTTTATATCAGCTTGTGCAGCTCATTGAATCAATCTTTTTTTTAACTGTCAGTTTGTATTTTCTCTTGTATTATTTAGATCCTTATTCACATTCACTAAGTGAATAAAAGTGAAAAAGAAGAGATTTAACATGCAGCTTCTCGTCTGGTGCAGCAGCAAATGGTTTAATTACTGCATGCATATAATTATGTTTTCTCTCATGCATAATTCTCAAAATGTGACATTAGTATGATTCACTTGGACTTAAGTGAATGTTTTTTCCATTTTGTGCTATTTTATTCTCTACATTTATTTGATAATTATAGTTTTAATACATTAATGCAAAATCTTTATTGATACAAATGTCAACAGTATGTAAAGCAGTTTATATTTTTTGCATCAACTCAGAAATTACTGTATATGCTGTAATATTTTAAAATGCATTCCTACAGTTACCAAAGCACTGCTACTAATTTGAATAAGTCTTCCTCCACTGTTGGCTACTGACCTTCTATAGCCATCATGACCCGTAGTTCTCTGGTCAGAAGCTCAAATCTCCTCTCCAGATCCTGCTCCTCCTGCCTGTAGATACAGAAAGTGTGTATTACTGTGTGTGTATGTGTGAGTATAGTGCATATAGTTTGTGAATGAGAGGTCTTACAGTAGTTCCAGGTGGTCCTGTCGCCGTATAAGAGCATTTTTCTTGTTCACCAGAGTGAACCACTCCTGAATCAATCTCTCCTCTTCATCACGGTCACTTCCTGTAGCAAAGAAAACAAAAGCGCAGTGAACGGACTGCCCCACAGAATCAATACATTTTGTCGGGTCAACAAAATGAACATATTTATTTTCTGACTGTTCTATGGCTTATTTATTTATGTGTTGAAAGGGGAGCAGCAAATAAAATGTAACAGTAAAGGCACAGTTAATGTAGAATTTGCTGGTAGCTCTGGCACCATGCTGCTTAAAACATTTAACTGTACTGCTGCTCCTCCTCTGCAAATCTGAAAAAGCCTCAGAATGTTTTTATAGGGGTTAGGGCTGAAGGCTACAAATTTAAAATGGAAAAGTCACCAAGCAAACTGTCAGCAGCACAGCTGCTTTGTCTAGTAACTGTATCTCTGGTTCTTTTTCTTTTTTTTTCATTACTTTTTAAACTGTCCATCATAAGTGCTACATTAAAGTTATTAAAAACAAATTGTCCAGCAAATATAAATCAATATGCAAAATATCAGTCCTGAAAAAAAAGTATAACATCTACAAAAGCATCAGTACAGCAATGGTCAACTCAATTATCAGTGGGTGTTTTTCAAATCTAAATCAAGCCCACTCCATGAATACTTTCAATGAATGGTACGCTATTGTCTGTATATATGTTTGTTCCACACCTGTTTCCATGAGGCTTCGTAGTCGCCTTTCTACCACAGCAGCTCTGCTGTCGATGTGCTTTTGCTCCGTCTCCAACGCTGCCAGTTCACTTAGCACATACTGGCTGGTGTCCTGCAGACACTGACCACAGGCCCACACACACACACAAATACACATGAACATATACAAAGACACAAAGACAGGAAAAAGGGGAAAGAAATCAAAGACAAGAGGGAGAGGTAGGGGAAAACAAGAAGACAAGTGGAAGAAGGTCAAAAGATTAGAGACAGATCAAAAGGATGAAGAATGAAAACATAAAAGCCGTTCCAAATCCTTGAAATGTGCACTTTAAAATGAACTGAGCAGCTTTTGCACAAATGGATAAAACTCTGCCAATGTTTATTTGATTTTGTCAGAGAGTGAGAGCCAAAGATGAAGAAAAATACAGATGATAAAAAAGAAAGTGAGGAATAAACAGCATAACTGACCATTGTATCTGCTTCGGGCTTAGGAGCCTGGGTCTCAGCTGCACTCATCAACTCTGCACAAACAATAATTTAGAATGTAAAATGAAGAGGAAGGAACAAAAGAGAGATTTGTTCTGATTCATTGTTGTGCAACCACCTGTATTATTAGTGTTTTCTGTTGCAGAGATTCTCATTGTTTCTTCATCCTGAAGAGGAAAACACAAACAGTAACTTATGATAGCTTTTCCATTAAAGTCTGATGTGATTTTGTTAAATTATGTTTTAGGAGACAGGGTTAAAGTTAAAGCAAACCATTACAGCAGAAAATATAAGCAGAGAAAAGTGTCACCTGAGTCAGTGCAGATTTAACTGTCTTAGTACCAGACCTCGGGGGTGGGACTGGGTTTATCGACTCTTCCACTAAAAACAGACGGGAAAGAAAAGCTGATAATGAAATGCATATTTTCTTAAAATTTCTTATATCCTTTGAGAAAATGCTTTAAAACTTCAACAATATGGTGTATTTCTTCATGACAATAACAAAGAAATAAGTAAAAATCAAAGTTAAGGTTTTGAAAAAGTAAATCTAAAACTCAGATCTGATTGACATTGGCCCTGCAGCATGAGCAAACAACACCACATCTGTTATCATCTATTATTATGATTAAAATGTTTCCAAATCCTGATTCATGTTTTCACTTAAACACCAGTGAAAGAAGCACAGAGAAACCAGCACCTGAAATAACAAAAGCTGTTCCGCCTTTAGTATAAAATACTGTGTACTACTGTGTCTATAGCGAGAAGCTGATCATGTTATTTCCAGTGAATTCACTGTGGCATATATGGTGTCTTTGGAAACCTCCTAGAATCTTAAGTGAGATTCTGTAAACTTGATTTGACGACTTGAGCTCAAACTCCGCTTCACATTCCTAAGTTCCCAGGATCTGTTTCCCCTATGTGCTAGCTCGACCCTGTTTTGCTTCTTTCTATTATTCTTCTCTCCTTTTTTGCATTTCCATAAAATCAAACATGCAGTAGTTCAATACCTCGGGAAATGACTGGGAAGTATTATGGGCAGTACTGCCTAATTGTCATGATGAACCCACTAAAGAGTCCAAATTGTTGAAATGGCTAAAATTGAGATCAGATGAATGATGATGGGATCATACCTTTTACTAGACGTTTGGACCTTGGTGGAGGGACAACTAATGTGCTGCTTCCTCCTTCCTCTAGACTCACTCCTTCATTTAACCTGGCCATGCAGAAAGCAGCAGCATCAACGTTAGTGGGTGCAGGACCAGAAGGGGCCAGACCGTAGCTGGACTGGCTGCTGTTGTGCTCTATTTGCAGAACGCTCAGCTCCTGGTTGGTGAAGTGTGAGCGGATCTGGCTGAGGTAGGTCATGACTATGAGCCTGTCAGGGACAGACAGAAGAACCATGTCGGATGGCTCCAGCAGACGAGAGATGCCCAGTGCCTCGAAACAGTCAAACGCCTGATGTCAGAAAAGAAAGGTGTCAACAGCAAAGAATTGAAGTTACAACAATGGCATCAACCTTCAGAAAACCAGATATACAGATATTGATCATCTTACTGGAGTTTGTCAAGGTTGTGGATTATGAGAACAAGGATGCACCACTATTGAAATAATGTTCACCTTAGTAGTAGTTAAAATATCCTTAAATGCATTATAATGAGATAAATATGTGAGTAATATATGCACATTTATCAAGTAAACTAGAACAGAAGGAAACAATATCAGAAACAAAAAAAATAGAGTTGTTTTACATTAAAACCACAACATATTAATACTGGGTCAGACACTGCACATAAAACTAGTTTAATTTAGTTTAGTTTAGTTTAGTTTTGTTTAGTTTAGTTCAGCATCCTTACCTTTTTATTATTGAGCTTGATGTCATGAGGATCTAACTGGTTAAAATCTCTAATGGGACAGAAATGGTAGATTTTAATGATCATACCATGGTTTTACCGTGGATGATATTTGAAAACGAATGCAAAAATGTATGTTGTATAACATAAACAAATGGGAAATGCTGTACATTTTGTCTGGATGGAAGTGATGTAGGATGGCACAGAAAGCCAGACCATTCCTCCAAGATGTGCTGAAGTTTGTGATCTTTATGCCCTGATACCCACTGGTGATGTTTTGACACCACTGGAGCAGTGACTGGCTGGAGTTCACCAGGTCCTGGTGGAGGAGCAGAGAGGAATTAAGACAAATATGTTCGTTGGTCTGTCATTTAAATCCATGCTTTATATTATGAATTTGTACTTCAGCTTTGTCATCTTTTCCATCAGCTTCCTCTCTGTCTGCTGGAACTGGATCAGGAGTCTTAATGTCAGAGGTTTCTTCTTCTGGTAATGTAGGAAGTCGAGATGTGTTCATCTCACACTGATGAAGAGCGATCGTGAGTTTCTTTTCTCCAATATCAGGGACATCAGCCTTTTGGTCTTTTAGCCTAAGAGGACACAAAATGTAAAAAATGGGCAAGAAGGGTGATGAACAAGGGGACAAACCTTGTTAGGAGGAAGAAAGGAAATCATCCAGGCAAACTAGCATCATCATCATGTCATGATTTGAAGTTTGAGCAAGCACATGCAAGTTTGTTATTATAAGAGAGCAGATCTCAGCAGTGACTTAATGTGATGATGCAGGATAGGAACACAGCATTTAAACACAGTTGCCTCAACACAGGTCTTTTTTGTTTGGAAAATCTTTCATCATCTCTGAAAGCAACAAACACCCGCTACCTCCCATGCATCACTGTCGAGTAGACGAAGAAGAGAAGATTTCTCCACAATTTGACTCTTTGTTTATCTTTGGTTTTAGCTCTAAAACTGATGGCTCCTACTTTAACCATAATATAAGCAGACAGGATTATTATCCCAAACATGAGAGCATGCTCCTGTTTTTAAAAGACCATTTGCTGTCCCCTGTGATGAACAAACTGATGTTGGTCTTAAGACAAAGCTCTACATAGCCCACACCAAAACACAAGGAAGGCTTCTGTGTCATTTCATAGCAGCACAGGTTACACCTCATGCTGACTTACACATGCTCCTCTCCCTGTGGCTCTTCCGCATCAGTCAATGATATTTCCTGCAGGACATCGAAGCAGGGAATAACTGAGTGTTGACTGCGATCATTAAGCTCAGCGGGAATTTCTGATTGACTTTTGCTCTCTGACATATCACTGTCAATATCACCAGGGGCAGGGACAAGGCGTTTCATATTGCGTGGGCAGGAGGCAGGGGATATGTCGCCTGTCATCAGATGAATTTTAGCCAATAAGATCCTCTCCTCCTCTTGGAGCTGCTCATCGCTTGTGGTATTGTTGTGATCTGGGGTGTCTGACTGTATGGGAAAGCTGTGTAGCTGTGGACTGTTACTCCTTGCATAGTATGTGTGCTCATTTAAACTGGGGCTCTTCAAAGGTTTTATGTCATTATCATCTCTTACTTCAAAACTCTTGTCCGACTCTGAGAGTATATTGGCCATTTTTGTATCATTGTATACTTTGCTGATATCAGTGTGCAACTTTGTATGCTTTGGGTCACACTGTATGCTAGCAGAGCTTCCATGTCCTCTCTCTTTATTCACTGCTGTCTCCAGATGGGGACCCTGTTTTGTGACATCATTTCTATGTCCATGTTTTTGGTTCTCACTGTGTTGGGAGGCAGGTTTGGCTCTGGTTGTCGAAAGGGTTCTCTCCTCTGGCTTAGCATCTGAAGGAAGTTTAGGATGAAGAGGGTCGGTTTGATTGGTTAGAGAGTCAGAAGGTTCTGTTGTCTTTGGCGAGTGGGCAGCACAATTTTGGTAATTGGTTTGTTTACTGAATGGAAGTGAAGTAGGCGTCTGGTTTACAGCAGGGGATGAGTGGCCTGGTCTAAAGACAGGAAAGGAAATGTCAGAAACAGATCCAACCACAACGTCTTTATCATGCTCCATTCCCCTTCTGGCAACACACCACCAATCATCTCACACAGCCAGAGCTCTCTTTTTTATTAACCTCACAAAGAACGGAAGTAGCACAAAACCAGCTTAAAAAAAGCAGGCTGCAATTCTTTATATCGAATTAAGAAGAACTGAGAGACGATGCTTGTTAAAGTAGAAAACATGACAAACACTCTTCAGAACCTAATATCTTTCTCCTGCTTTCCAAAAGGTATTTTTCCCACATTTTCCACAGATTTCTTGGGACAGAGATTTAGTATCTGATATTAAACCAAACTACAATTATTTATAAGAGAATGTGACCCAACAAACATCTATTTTAAATAAGCTCCAAACTCCCTTTCCAAATCAAGAATGAGTGTTTAGTACAGAAATGTAAGGGGCCCATGTGATATACCTTGATGCCAGAAATGCACAGTGACAATCGTGGTCAGAAACACACAGGACATACACATCTAGCCACTACACAGTCTTGTATTGTCTTTTAAAGTTTAAAGATATTTTTTCTCTGAATAAAAATCACTGTGTGAAACATATATAGTTATACACTACCAATCAAAAGTTTGGACACACAAGGGAATTATCATGTTTTTCATGTTTTCAGTTGAGTTATCATCTTTGCAAAAGGGTTTTCCAATGATCAGTTATTCTTTTAAATTAATACAATTAATTTCAATTTCTTGAATGGTAGTGTATGTTTTTCTACACATGTTCCAAAAGTGGTTCGCAGTTTTGATGAATTAGAACCATAAAATGAATGTCCATCAATATTCAGACAAATATCATGTCAATGGAAGAAAATGTATGAAATATGATGATTCTCAGGGAAGTTCAAGTTAAAATTAAATTCCTTTTAAGGTGCGTTTCACACAGTAGTTTGGAAACTTCTCTCCCAAGGCAAAATTACAGATTCCTCCACACACAACATGGTAAAGATATTGTCTGGGGTTCTACGTGACTCACATGCCAACACACAAGAAAGGCCAAACCTTCCTGAGTAAACATGGACTAGAAATGCTGTAAATCAAAAAGCCACAGCTGCAGTCCTCTTATCCACAAACAGATCTCTCTCACATAACCAACTCCCTTCTGGTTACTCACCTCTCTCTGTGCTTATATCTATCCCTTTTACCACCCTTACTCACCCTGTTTCTCCTTCCATGTACAGCTCAGCCAGCCAGATGGAGCCAAGATCATCATGTCCTCTCTCATACTCCACCTCTTCCTCCTCCTCCTCTCTCAACCACACCGGGATGGCACCAGATTTAAGGTTAGATTTCCTTTTTTTAATTGATTTTTTAACTGCAACTTCAGATACTTCAGCTTTGTCTGACCTCAAGTCAAGTTCGTTTGTTGGTCTGGCCGAAGTAACAGAATCAACTGGTTTCGGCAAAACCAAACTGGCTTCAGTATTAGGTGCTACTGTGTTCACTAATTTGCTTCCTGACTCCTCTGCATTGCACTGTAGCCTCTCATCATATGCAATATCATCCAAGTCAGCCTGTCTCAGTGGTGCCCAGTCATTTGTTTGAATGTTCCCGTCTGTCTGGTTACTTTGTACTGATGAAGAGACAAAAATGACCTTTTGTTGTGGTGTCTCTCCTTTATGACCATCACCCCCATCCACCATCCTCTGCTTTCCCTTCTTATTCTTCTCCCACCTCATCTTATTCTTTGCCATTTCCTCATCTGTTTTCCCTTCTTCCTCATCTGGCTTCTGTTGCTTCTTTTCTTTCTCTGCCTTTTCCTTCTCCCCTCTTTGTTTGTTCTCCAGGTCTCCCCTCTCTTTTTCTAACCTCCCTCTCTCATCCTCCTTTTCCTTGTCCTTCCTTTCATTATCCTTCTCCCCTTTCAATCTCCATCTTTCCTGCTTTTCCCTCTCCACTCCCTCTTTCTCTTTCCCATCAGCCTCCCTTTCCTTCCTCTGTATCTCTTTATTCTCCTTTCTCAGTTTCTCTCTTTCCTCCTCTTCCCTCTCCACTCTCTCTTTCTCTTTCCTCTCAGCCTCTTCTCTCTCCTTCCTCTCCCTTTCTGCCCTCTCATCCTCCTCCCTTTTCATATTTTCTATCATTTCATTTTCTATTCTTTCTCTCTCCTGCTCTCTCTCTTTTTCCTGTTCAATTGCTGCCAGTCTCAGACTCGCCACCAGACTTAGCCCACGTGTTTCCTGTGAAGGTAAACACTCTGCTTTCTGGGATAATTCAAAGCTGGAGACCTTCTTTTGACTAATTGTCTGATTTTCTGTTGTGTCAGAAAAGTCTGTGGGTGGTGAAATATCCACAGCAATCAGTGGATCATCAGAAGCACAGGCAATCTCTGCATCTACTTCATGTGAACATGGCTGGACTTCATTAGTTAGAAGGAAGCCTGGTTGTGCTGCAGAGGGATGTAGATGACCTGTATCAGTGGATCCAGTTGTGTGCAGGATAGAGGCCACTGTCTCATAGCTAAAGGGACAGACACAAGGGACAGGAAAACTCTGAGACATAGCTCACCCTAAAATGACCTGCATCATGATCACAGCAGACACAGCAAGCCAGACAGCATGCTTGATTAAGTAGTTCCTTCTTAGACTTTGTTTTGGTGCTTGCCCAAGCAATACATGATTGGTACACTGAGAACCAAACTACAGTTTTATTACCCCTCTGGCATACAAATACTAAAACTCACTGTCGTTTATGTGTCCCCTGGTATGATTAAACAGATACTATGCATGCGAGAGGTCAGATCAGCTCAGAGAAAGATAAACAGCTAAAATATGCACATAATGCGCAACTAAATACTTCAGCACTGCACTGATGGTGTCGCTCAGTTTTAAGCCCTCTAGTAGAAACAAATACACACACTGTGTGCATAACGTGTAGTACAGAAAACATCAGAACAGGATACACTGTGGACATAGATCTAAATGCCATCAAATGGATTTTAATGCACTAACTCAAATAGTCCAGCCTTTGAGGTCTGATGAAATAGCAAGGCCTCATTTTGGTTACAGCCTTAGTTTTAAGACATTTTATTATATTTGAAACCTCAACAAATTACGCAAAAGTCCAGCTACTGGCAACACGTGCCTACTGTATGCACTGCAAGCTTTTTCTACAAAAATGTTTTGCATTGTGCAACAAGCTTTCATGAATTTGACCACACAGACAAGCACAGAGACTCACCCTCTATACAAAACCCCGACTACTGCTGACATGAAGCCAGCAGGCGCTTCCGTCTGCTGCTCTGCAACACAGACACCTGCCTCTGTGTGTGCACTACCACACATAGAAACACATACACATATACAAACTTGTGAAAAGCTCTCAGTAAATCACTTTAAACATTAAGTCTAAACAGTGAATAAAGAGGTTGGGATGACGAAAACAGCATCAGGTGGGGTTAACTGCAGCTATGGAGAAAGCGCAGGTTAAGCTACAGCATCGCAGAGGAATGTTAGGATGTGTGCGGGTGTGTGAGTCTGTGTTTATATGAGAATGAAGAACAGGCATGTCACGCCATGCTGCAAAGCCTGGCTGCAAAGAACAGTCACTGACTCACCCCCCTTTTACACCCTCTTCCTCATGTGCCTCCTCATCCCTCTCTTCAGTGACCTCATTACTTTCCATCCCTCTTTCCGCTCCTGTCTCCGCTGTGGACTCCTCCACAGCTGCCCACAGCTGCTTTTCAGCCTCGCACACTGGCTCTTTATTGTTGATGAAACTCTCCTGACCACCATCTATGACATCAACTGGTTTTGCCTCATCTGCTCCCTGATGTTGTGTTTTTTCTGATGGCTGAAGAACTGGTTCCGGCCTCAACTGATTGGCTGGCTCTGGTTTTGATGGCAGCAGGGGCTCCAGTGACAGAGCTTTTTGCTCAGCTGCTGGTTTGGAGGAAACATTGATTGAGGCTGCTGGCTCCACACTGGGTCCCTCTGGCTCTTTGGGCTCCTCAATTACTAATGGTGCACCGGCATGAGTTGGGACTACGTCATGTGTATTTGGGTCTTCGGCTGTGATTGGGTGTTGTTCTACCGCAGCATCTTCTCCATATGAGCTAGGAGGAAAAAAAAATCTTATGAAAGGTACAGAATGTTTACATTTGCTACCAACTACATCACTGAAAAACCAGACTATTGGCAAGGCAGGCACAGAAAACCAAAGTGAAAAAGCTGAGAAATCAGAGAAAGCAGACAAACGGGCATCCCCTCATCCATTCTTACCCTCTGCACACAGGTTTTGCACCCTCCTTGGCAGAGATTTTAAGTTTATCTTGCCCACTTTTCCCTTCTAGCACTTTCCATAGAGGAGTCTCTTCATCACATAGCCTCTGTGGAGGTGGCAACAGGGTCAAGACCTCTAATGTGATTGGTTTATCCTGAGGAGTGGCCTGAACAACGAGGCCTGTATGGATGTCAGGTGGAGAGCATGCTGCAGATATTTTCTTTTCTGGGACAACTGTGTTTGACAATGAACCTTCTGTAATGCCAGAGGGCTGCCCCAGACTGGAGTAAGGGGAGAGACAGAGAGAACAAGTGGAAGAACATGATACAGACCCACAATTAAACAAATAAGAAAATACGGTATGCAAAATACAAGAGTGAGCAAAAGAGCTTACCATAACAAATATTTGCTATGTTCAACATGCCATGCACACACACACAGCAAAAAATGAAAGCGTGCAGTAAGAAGTGTAGTAATGAGCCCAATATCAAGTTTTTAATCAACCAAGCAAGTATCGATACTACAAACAAGAATTTGTAGTACACAGATTTGGTACACAGATAATCAGAGCATCAAATCACGAAATAATCGGACACACACACCACAAATCAAAATAAAATAGTTGAACAGTTCAGCACAACACACATTTAGTGTGAAAATACAAAGCAACAAAACAAAGCTGTTAAATCAGTAGAAAGAAAATAAAAAAATTTGTATTTGATTGATTGATTGATTGATTTGCAGATGAGAGCGATTTAAGGTTTAAAAAATCAGCACCCACAGTGAAATCATTATTTCTTACAGGACTTTAACTCACCGCTCACTGGACTTTATGGAGGCAGAGTCTGGCTTATTAACGGACTGAGGGGGCATCAGTCTTGATTGTGATTGGCTGAGTATATGTGAAGGCAGCTGCTTGGATGTAACATGGGTTTTGTCCAGAGGAGGGAGGTGGTGAGCAGTAAACATGAGACTGGAGGGAGGAGTGTGTGTGTGGCTGAGTGGAGGGACGCTGGCGTCCGCATTCAGCTGAGAAACTGGCATAGAAGAAGAAGAAGAATCAGGTGACACCTGAGTTCTCATCTTCTGCTTGTCTTCATCTGACCTGTTGGCCTCCTTCCTCCTCTCGTCTTCCTCAACTTTTTTCTGTCTTCTTTCCATTTGCTCTTTCTCTTGAAGAAGCTTGTTTTTCTGTTCCTCCTCCTCCTTTCTCCTGTTTTCTTCCTCCTTCATTCTCCTTTCTGCTTTCTCTTTCTCCTCTTTTATTCTTCTCTCTTCCTGTTCCCTTTTCTTTCTTTCCTCCTCCGCTCTTTTCTTCTCTGTCTCCCTTCTCCTCTGCTCTTCTTGCAGTTGTCTCATTTTTTCATCTTCTTCCCTCTTCTTCCTCTCTTGTTGCTCCTTTAAGGCTTTCTCTTTTCTCCTCTCCTCCTCCTCTGTGTGTCTTTTCTCCTCCTCTCTTTTATGCCTTTCTTCCTCTTCTTTCTTCTTTCTATCTCTTCTTTCTTTCTCCTCCCTCTCCTTCTGCTCTTTCAGTAGTCTCTCTTTTTCTTCTGCTTCCCTCCTTTTTCTCTCCTCCTCTTTGACTCTTTTCACCTCTTCCTCCTCCCTCCTCTTTCTTTCCTCTTCTTCCTCCTTTTTCTTTCTCTCTTCCTCATCCCTCCTCTTCCTCTCCTCTTCTGCCTCCTTTTTCTTTCTCTCTTCCTCCTCCCTCTTTTTCCTCTCCTTCTCTGCCTCACTTCTCTTTCTCTCCTCTTCCTGCACACGCTTTTTCTCCACCTCCTCCCGCTTTCTCTTTTCTTCCTCCTCTTTAATTTTCTGTTGCTCTTTTTCCTTCTTCAAATTGTTCTCCTCCATCTTCTTTCTCTCCTCCTCCTCCTGGAGCCTCTTTTTCTCCTCTACCCTCCTTCTTATCTGCTCCTCAAGCACTCTTTTCTCTTCCATTCCTTTTTCCTCCTCCTCTTTCATCTTCCTCATGAATCTTTCTCTTTCAAGTCTCCTCTCTTCCTCCCTCTTTACCTTTTCCTTTTCTTCCTCCACCTCTAACAATCTCTTCTCCTGCTCTCTTTTTCTCCTCTCTGCCTCCTCCGACTTCCTCTTCTCCTCTTCTTCCCTCAGCCTTTCCTGTTTATCTCTCTTCTCTTTCAGGAGTCTCTCCTCCTCTTGTTTCCTCCTTTCCTTTTCCTTCTTAAACTCCTCCTCTTCTTGCAAGAGTCTCTTCTTCTCTTCCTCTAACAGCCTCTTCCTCTCTTCCTCATATTTTCTCCTCTCCTCCTGCTGCTGTTTTAGGAGCGTTGCCTTTTGTTCTTCCTCCATCCTTCTTTTTTCCTCTTCTTTTCTCTGCTTTTCCTGCTCTGCTTTCATCACCTCCTTCTTCCCCGACGCTGCTCCCTGTACCTGCTCTGTCAGTGACGGCTTTTCTCCACTGGCCTTTTCATTGTTTTTTTGTTCAAGACTGCAGAACAGATAAACAATATTCCTTAATCCTAAGTTTGTGTGTGTTTTACCACTTGACCACCACTTTTATGTTCTCATCTTGATTTTATCTGCGAATATAAATACTCACCCAGGAGGACACCGTTTGATAGTATCCTGTTTAGAGTCATCATCTGCCAGAAACAAACCTCCTGATTCTTGTCTCTGGTTAAATGACTCAAAGATGATGTCATCAAAGTCAGGCTCAACCTCTGGCTTTGCCATTGGTGACTTTTGGGTCTCAGACGTGCTATTAATAATGTGCATCTTATTGACTGGCTTTTTAAAATCAATTTCCCCCTGAAAGTTTGGATTTTTAGCAGTGATAAAAGCCGCTACAACATTGGTGGATGGCTGCTGAGGGGTGGAGCTCTCACAGCAAGAGAAGGGCCACGGAGGGGGTGGAGCTATGATCAGCTCTGAGCGGGTTTGGGCAGGACTGGGGACAGAGACATTTGCAGTCAGCCTCAAAAAACACAAGTGGAAGAGGGTTCACAAGACGAGACAGGCAGGTGAAACAAGCTGCAATTATTAGCAGGTGTAAGCATCAAGCAAGCACAAATCAAATACGATCAACAAGTGCCTCAAATGTTGACCAGCAAATGTGGATGAGGTGTTAGTTAACCGCACGAGCCAAAGCTGAGGTGGATTTGTCTCAGAACTAAGGAGGATTAGCTTGTTGGAGTTGTTTGGACCATAATGGGTCTAACAAGGTGCTGATAAATGGCAGTAAAACTGCAGTCTTCTTCCTGATCTGTGATGCAGCCTGAAGCACCTCAAATACATTAACGTCCAAACAAACAACATATCAGTAGCATGGAGTTTCTTGAAATAGCTGGGGGAATCTACAGCTGTGTGAATTAAAGACATGGTAAAACAAACACCTCTCTTCAGTTAGATGAGAAGCTTAATGCCATCTATCCTCATGTCTGTCTGGTAAATTATTAAAACTACAGTCAGTAAACAGTCAGCTTAGCAAAAAGGAATAATTATACCTCTAAAGCTCAGTAATTAACAGGTTATACCTTGTTTGTTTAATCCATGATAATTTGTGGTTTTATGGATTTTTTTTCCATGTCAGGCAATTCCAGTTTACGAGACAGCAAAGACAAATGCAACATATCGTGCAACAATCAGTCTTACACAAACTGCTATTTACATTTAAAAATAGGATTTTTTTTTTGTTAATTTACCATTTCAACATTATCCAAAAATAGAGATAATGATATATAATAAACCTGAAAAAACAAGTAACCAAAAAATGCTTGCATGATTCCTTAGGCATCATGCAACATCCAGCAGAGAACCCTTTTTGGTACGTTCAGACATGCTTTTAGACTTCATGAGACAGCTCATCTGTAAAAACAACTTTAGATCATGTTCTATTTTACACCAGAGTTAACATCTGTGCTGTTTGTCATAAGTTCTGCCAAGGTTGCCACTAGTCTTCAGGATGCTTTTTTAGCTCTTTGGTATGCTGGCGCATTTTGGCAGCAGTTTAAGGCCAAACACATTTCTTGAGAGCCAAACCATCCAAGCAACCTACATTTATACATTTGCGTTATATCATTCTGTGTCCTCACCTGATTTTTGCTGGTTCGGCTTTTTTTTCTGTGATGGCCACCTTTGTGTCCTGGGTAGATCTGACTTGCTGGCTGGATATTTTGGCGTTGGCCACTTCTTTGCCTTGGATTTGAGGGCTTGGGGTAACATCTTTTTCTATGTGGGTGAGGGGGGGCGCTGAGCCTTTAAAGACAAAAAGCAATACCAGATTGCAAATCACATACTGAAAGTCATTTTAGAATAGAGGGAAAATGTTGTTATTTTGGACAAACGAAGTGTTTCCAAATGAAATAATTCACACTTCAAATATTATGAGATATTTGAAATTGCTCAAGTTGGCAATGAACACTGCTTGTATATATAATTTGTTGGCTGGTTTACCTGACTGACAGGAGATGCTTTGAGCAGAAGGAGCAGAATAAGTGACAACAGGTTGAGGTGGAAGAGAACAGACTAAAACAGAGGTGGAAACAGAGGAGGAGCGAGGGGTTGAGGAGCGTGGAAGGGAGGCAGAAAGGGTTGGAGTCACTGGGTCACAGAGAGCATCAAGGTCAGGACTGCTCAACAGAGGGACAGGAGCAACGTCGCCTCCGATCAGAGCAGAGTCAGATATCGACCACGCACCCTGAGCACCTGAGGAAAACATTGAAAAGTGAAAGCGAAAAGGAGATGAGCTGAAAAAATAGTGCACAAGGATAGTTTTAGGATAAAGGTGGAAAGCAGAGAGACAGGAAAGAAAACAGAAATTATGAAAGGATTTTTTTTTGAATGGTTGGGAAACGAAAGTAGAAAAACAGAAGTGAGAAGGGGTTAAGAGCAAAAAGAACAGCAAAGCAGGTGCTAAGATAATTATAAAAACAGAAACGAGAAATGGTAAAGGAAAGGTCTTTGAGTAGAGTAAAGCAGACATGGTTACATTATTGTTATTATTTCTGAGACATTTATTACCTGACTCTGAGCTAGAGGATTGGGATTTGGGGGCAGGAAGTGCGGAAGTCAGAGGGGCATCAGCAGAAAAAGGTGAGGGAGAAGAGGGGCGGGTGATTGAGTTGACAATCTGAGGTCTGAAAATGTGGGAACGAACTAGTAGAGAGGAGAGGTTGTAAAATATATAAACCGAGAGAGAAGAATGAAAGACAACAGAAAGAATAGACGTTTGCATTACACGAACTTGCCACTAAAAGCAGAGACACACCAGAGACTGAAGTAACATCATCTGCAGTTTGATCCTCTTGGGGGCGCCGTTGATATGAAACAGGAACTGAGGAGAGGAGAGCAGAGGACCAGAGTGAAGCAATAACAGAATAGGCATAAAGCTATTTGAAGTCAGTGAGAGACAAAAAGCAAAAGCAGAACCACACATCTAATATCATATCATGCAGTTTAATGTCATTGGTATTTGTCAGGAAAACACCATCAGTAGTGAGGAACTTTATGTGACTCACCTATTTGGCATCTAATCCATCTGACAATTAGTGAGTAATTAGTAGTGATTAAAATGCTACTATCCAATATCAGCAACAAGACGCAATTCCATATTTAGTTTTTTTAAAGTTTTTGTCTGAATAAAAAAGAAAACACATTATTTCTAAACAGCAACTGGTGTGAAAAGAACCAGCATGAAAACATCACCCCAACGACAGAGTGTGGTAAAGGCAGCATAGTGATCTGGGACACATGATTTGCCATCTTGGAAGAAAAAATTAATTCTCAGGTTTATCAAGTTGTCCAAAAGGATAATGTCGGGGAGGCTGTCGGCAAACTGAAGCTCAGTAGAAGTTGGACGATGTAGAAGGACAATTCCCTTAAACACTTAAGTAAACCTACTAGAGAATGGCTTCAGAGAGACAAAATCTGCATTCTGGAGTGGCCCAGTCAGAACCCAGATCTCAACCCAACAGAGGTGATGGAATAACCTGTGCAGCTCTACTGAGGTTATTGCTATTAAAGATGGTTGGACCAATTATTTGAACACTGTCGCCTTTACTTTTTCCACCATCTTTCTGTATATTTAATGGCTGCGTTCAATAAAGACATGAAAGATCATGATCGTATTTCATCAGATTAAAAATATTGTGTTTGTTGATATTTGTGACTTTGACTTTAAAGATCAAATCACACCTCATGACACTCTGCCAATACTTTTTCTTGTGATAGTATTTGTAATAAACAAAATGTGTTATAATTGAAGTTCATGACCGTGTATATTGAATAGTAAATTATGGGTGGACTATGTTAAAGTTATGTTCATACTGCATAAAGCTGAAAGAAAAGCAGATTTTATAACATCTAAATGATCAAAAATACAATGTAATGACTTTTTAGCTGGAAACAGTTGTTTGTTAATGGAATATTTACATTAACATACAGAGGCCAATAATCAGCAAACATCAGCACCGTCTTTTAAATGGCACATGATGTTTGCTAATGCAAGTGTATTAATCTAAAAGTATAGCTGATCATCAGAAAACCTATGTGTGTACAAACTTTTCAAAGGTAGTGTAGGCCTATAAGCTCTCTATATGAGAAGTTACATGGTGTTTGTAAAATGTACAATAGTCTGTCATTAAACTAGCAAAGAACCAGTGTAACTTTTTCATAACATTCAGCTCCAAATGGTGTCAGCAAAATCTTTAGAAACTTTATCCAGTGTTTTTCCAGTCTCCTAAACCTGTGATGACACTGATTTAACTACCAAGATATATTTTGGTCCAGCACAATGATACTAATGAAACATGACAGTTGATTGTGCATAGATTTTCCTCATGTCACTCCATCTACAAAAGCTGCAAAGTACATACTACATTTAAAGGTCATAATGGAACATGTGCATGAAGTCAAACCAAACCCACACACATAAAATAACAAACCAGTTAGTGGAAGTCATGCAGCATGTCTGTCTGTCAGCCAGCCTGTTTATACCTTTTATTGAACCTGACTGGAAGATTCTGGGCAGAGAGGGAGGCTGAGAGAGGGTCCGGGTGAGTGGAGGGTGAGTGGATGGGGGCTCTGAGGACAGTGTGGACTTTGGGGGAGATGGTGTTTTAGAATGTAGAGTCTGAGATGCAGTAGAGATGGGCTTATGGGTCAGAGTGGTGAGAGAGGAGTTTTGGGGAGCTGTGGATGATAGTGTTATGATAGTGTTGGTTGGAACAGTGGAAGGAAGTTTGGGAGTTAAAGAGGTAATGATTGTTTCAGGTGCACTTGAAGGCTTACAGGACAGGTTAGAAGCTGTATGAGAATGTGCAGGACCATCATAGTAAGGACTTGATGGACCAGAGGGAACTACTGAGGAAGAAGGTATGGTAGACACAGATTTGGTGTATATGGGAGATGGAGGGTTGATTATATATGTCGTGGAAGATTTGGATGATGGAGGATCAAGAGGCGCATCAGAGGGAGGCAGGACAGAGCAAGTACTCTGGTCTGAAGGAGTATCTGCTGTGGCCTGAGTGCTTGGAGGATTGGGTTGTGGGTCCGATAAAGCGGGAGGTTCAGATAGAACAGGATTTGTTAATTTTTTATGCTTGGATCTGGGTGAGGGCTGAGGGGAGGGGCTGGGAGAAGGTTGGATCTCTGACTGGACAAGGGCTGGGGACAATGGGTGTCGGGAGCGACGGGGTGAGGGACAAGGAGCGGCAGGCAAAGGAGGACGGGAGTGGACAGCAGGACTGGGAGGACCACCATCACGTCCACAGGCTGGTGAATAGATGGAAGGATGATTGAATGGATCAGTGTCACAATTAAAATGAAAAAGACAGAGGGAAATGTCTTGGATTAAGTAGAAAGAATGAAAACGATGCTTGTGAAAATGAGATTATCCTTGGAATAGCATGTCAATTTATAGTACTACTGTCATGACGATCACTCGCCTGAGTGATATCACAAACAAAATATGATAAACTGTGATGAACTTATAGCCATCTTTATATAATAATATAAAAGGTATATAATCTGCAACCAATGAGAACCTGAACCTGCAACTGCAGCTAAAACTCAACCAATGCTCAGAATTTTCTGCTTAGATTTGAAAGGCAATGCTGAATGCCAAGAGTGACTGTTTACATCACACTGAAGCTGATGACAATGGACAATTCAATTTGACAATCTGTTGTACAATGGCTTCATATTATTATTATTATTGTCTTATATTTCATAAGATATTTCAAATCACCTCAATCAACTATAACACAAAAATTCTGCTCATAAACTTATAATCCTGTAATATATATCATATTTCTTACAGAACTTTTACTTGTAAAAGAGTATTTTATTGTATTCCTACTTGTACTTAAATTAGTGTTTTTTTCGTCACTGATGTGCCGTGTAGAGTAACTATGTACATCTAAATACCATATGTTGTTTTTCAACAATATAGTATACAGTAAATGTAGCAATAACATGTGAAAAGGACCCTGAACATGCCATTTCATGGATTCTAAAAATAAATATTAGTTACTTGATAACCTCTATTTTCCATGTTGCAGCTGCAGCAACATACTTGAGAAAACATTTAAATTAAAACATGTTGACATTAGTCTGTGACCACATGATTCTCAGCCCCAAGCAATGTCTAGATGAGAAACATGTGGCACGCAAAGACCTTATTTATAAGCAGATGTCATATGGAACTGCAGAACAAATTACACGAGAGTGTAAAACACTGTGCAATGCAGCCTCCTAGTAACAGACACAAGAGTCAGAGTTCCTTGTTTTTCTCTGAGCAAAAAAAAAACAACAGGACTGAGTAAAGGACAAGAGAAGAGGGAGCTACCTTGGGTTGGAAAATAGGGTCCAGTGGAATTTGGCTTGTCAGGAGGAGGGGGAGCAGGGCGATTTGGGCGAGTAAGAGTGCGTGGAACTACTGCAGCAGCCAGGAAAGAGAAAAGAGTAGAGCAGAAGGAGCATCAAAAATACCAGAGGAAAAAGAGGAGAAGGAAATGTCACAGTTGCAAGTGGAAGATGCGAGTGGAAATAATTCACAGAGAAGACCAAGCATTGGTGTGCATCAACCTACTTGTGGCAGTGACAGACTTTTTGTCCTCGTCTTCATCACTCTCGTTGAAGTCGTCCAAGTTGCCGATATCTGTGGGTTTGACGCTCATCAGGCTGGCAAGACTCTGCATGTCTTCATCCCTGAGGAATAAAGACAAACATTTATCACGTCATTACAACTATGAGAAAGATTGTTTATGACAACTATATACAAATAAAGAAACTTGAAGAATTCCAGTATGTGATTTAACAACAACAACATGACATTTAGATTATATTTTTAGGGGATAAATGTGTCTAAACCAGTTCTCAACCCTGGTTCTTAAGGCACGATGGCCTGCTCATTTTCCAACTATCCCCGCACTTACAGCTTCTGATTGGCTGAACACACCTGATCCAGGTAATCAGCAGTGGGTAGAAGAGAGATAGTTGGAAAACAAGCAGGACAATGTGCCCTGAGGACCAGGTTTGAGAACCCCTGGTCTAAACAATTAACATATAAAAAGCACGTTTTCATATTCTTAACACAGTTGTCACAGTAACAAAACACTGTGTGTCATGACCACACCGCAGTGATGTAGTATGTAGCAGCACAGGGGAATTTACTATGACTCACGTAGCTTTTCCCTCACGAACAAAGACACACGACAGGGACAGCTTGAGCGTGGCCTCCACCACTTTGACAGACAGTGGCTTCAGCTTCAACGTCAGGTCAGTCTGGGTCGGTGTTGGACTGGCAAAACGCTTCAGGTTGATGTCAGCTGATGCCAACACCTTACGGTGTCCCTTGTTCTCCTTTACATGAACATAAGAAACAACTATGATATATAGAGTATTTGAAATCACATTAAATCATTTCTTTCATCTGATTTTAAAGCAGGACACCAGACCAGAGATACAGTACTTACACCCTCAAGGACAAAGGTCCACTCCTTGTCCTCAAATTCATCAGCATTGGCCTCCTGAAAAAATGAAATGTGATCAATATTACAATTTGCTTAGTGGAACATCTCTAAACAGTATCCATGCTACATCTACCTGTGATATTTAATCCATTCCTTTCCTTGTAGCTTTTCACATTTTATGAATACATGAATGACAAATAGATCTTTATTGTTAAAACCTTTTATTATTGTTAGTAAAGATTAACAAATCACTCTGTACTCAACTGGAGAAATGAACACGTTCTCCCAAAATATATTGTCTTCTATTGGTTTGAGATGTCATCAGGGCCATAACTTAAGATTTACATAATTTTCATACTAATCAAATCATTCAGTATTAAGAGTAGGTATTATTCAGTTATATGTTATAAAGCCACATACTGCATGTGATTTAGGTGAACTCCCAGCATGGTGTGTCAATGTTTTTGATTCTAAGTCACTTTTTAAGTCTGATGCATTCAATCGTTGATGAACAAGACAAAGCCTATTAGGGGCAAAGGTCAAGTGACCTGTAGACACTGTAGTAATATTGACAGGAGCAGAAGTCTCCATTGATGACATGGTACAAGAGTGACAAAGTCCACAAAGGGAGGTGATCAGGGGTGGATGGGTGGAAGAAAAATATTGAAATTTTACATTTAAAACTAAGTGTTATTACTTTGGTAGGTGCATATTGGAGTATAAATCACAATCTTTTCCTGCAGCTAACACACATTATTATTATTATTAAAACCAAAGATGCAGCTTCAGAACATGGTAACAGTCTAGTGAGCTGACTGGGAGCTGGAGAAGACTCCTATGAGACTCCTATCCTATTCTCATCATTTCTGTCATGCGTTAAAGTAAGTAAAGACTTACTTTTCCCAATCACAAGTCTACGTGAGAGAGAACACTTATAGTTTTTTCCTTATTGTGACAAATTGATTATGAAATACATTTGTTATGAAATTATTAGTGTAAATTTGCTGTGTGCTATTATCCATAATCCATATCCATAAATCCATAATATTTAGTATTGGAGCTGATGAGGGCTTAATAAAGTCTCTCTCACTTTCTCTCCATTTCCATCTCTATTTTTCCCTTGCTGAAATGGTCTCAGGTTTTTCAGGTTTTTGTTTTTTGTCACAGATGATTAGTCTCCAAACTCTGGCTGACTTTGTACATTGTAAACTATGTGTTTTAGTTCGGGTACCTTGAAGAGTGTAACAGAGATATCAATGTTCTCTGGGACAGGCCACACCACCATGCCCCTGTACGGGTTCTTGATTCCAGGCTGCCAACTGTGGAGCTGCACAACAGACAAGACATTAATAAGACTGTGTGTGTTCTTCTGTATGTGTGTGTGCATGTGTGTGTGTGTGTGTAAGCCTGGTGTGTGTATGTTTGTGCTGTTTCAGCTGTTTCACCTTGGAGCACATACGCCTGTTCCTCCTGGTCCAAACAACCCTCAGCTTGTCTGGTTGCCTGGAGAAACACATAAATACTGATTAAATCAAGTGCCATTACATGAAAGCTTGACATGTTATGCACACAATTCTCAGAAAAAAGGCCTGAAATTACTGAAATGTTAGAAACTAAAGGAATGTCATCATGTTTTAAATTCATCAAATAATTTATCCAAACAACACAAGGTTTATCAGAAGGTCTTATGACCGCTGCCTGAGGACTTTGTGTGTTCATTTTGCTGTGCACATGCTCATTTGTCTATCTTTGTGTATTTCTAAAGATATTATATGCAGGAAATGTCACTGTCTCTGGTTTTCCTTGCCTGTCTGCCCTCTTCATTCCATATATGGTCATTTCCCATTCTCTCTGCTCCTTCTGCCATCAACTAACCATGATCACATTCAGCTGTTGTTTCTCCCCCTTATAAGCAGGTCTGCCAGGCTCACTCCCCTGCCAGATAGTACTATAACCTACCATTGTTGCACCTCTCCAGCATTACTACCTGATTGATTTCCTGGTGATGACCCTCTGTCTGCCTTGAACCTTGTCTTAAGCCTCGACCCCATAATGTGAGCTATCATTTGTCTGTTCTGTCTTTCCTGACGCTCTGGAAACTAAAAAAAACATCATCCTCCATCCATCCTGGCCCAAGTTTTCATACATCATTATCATTCTTGCAATAAAATATCTTTAAAACCTAATCCTCTCTTTGTCCTCTGGCTATGAAGTCACCATCCACACTTATGACAGAATAGCTGTTTGTCTGTTTATCTTTAGTCACACAATTCATGCATTATTTATTTAAATTTATTCTTGGTTTCATTTAGTTTAATTTGACACAAAAAGAGGAGCCCATGGATGGAGAAAAGGGCACAAAACTTTTTTTTTTTTTAGTTTCAGTGTGAGACAGCATTTAATGTATACAAAGCACCTCATAGACACACCAGATCATTGTGTCTGTACCCTCCAAACTGGGTATCTCTGGCACAGTTCTCAGCTGGATAAAATCCTACCCACAAGGGCGAACCTTTAAGGTATGCTGACAGGGACAAATATCCAACTCTTGTTCCCTCTCCATAGGAGTACTGCAAGGCTCTGTCCTAGGTCCTCTTCTCTTCATCTATACTACATCTCTGGCTTTTATCGTGAGCTCAGATGACTTATCCTACCATTTTCACTCCCACAACACACATCTCTTCCTGTAGTTTCCACAGGATGACTCCACTGACCCATCATGGATTTCTCAGATTTCTGCTTGGATCAGAGGGACAGGCCATCACATTACCATATTTTACTGTTGTTGTGATGTTACTTTTATGAAATGTTGTGTTAGTTTTATTCCAGATGTAACAGGATGCACACCTCCCAAAAAGTTAAACTTTTTTCTCATCAGACCAGAATATTTGCCCCAAAGTCTTGGAAATAATCAAGATGTTTTTTGGCAAATGTGAGCCTTTTGTGTTCTTCTTGGCCGGCAATGGAATTCCCCTTGGAATTGCATATATGCCATTTTGTCCCAATCTCTTTCTTATTGTTGAACCATGAACACTGACCTTAACTGAGGCCTTAAGTGAGGCCTACAACACTGACAAGTTCTAAAAGCAAACTTAAGTTCACTTAAGTGTTTTCACCTCAGAACTGAACAATCAAAACAAGAGACACTGCTAACACCCTTACATTTTTAATATCGATAAAATCTGACTTCCTTGCCTGCTATTCACTTTCACAACAACCTTTAATCCGCGCCTAATTGTATGCGTGTAGGTAACATTGGTAATTGTGTTTCCATTTTATTGTCTCAGTCTTCTATGGCACAGGAAGCATAACAGGAAACATGTGATCAGCATGTGAGGCGTGCCTCTCACCAGGAAGAAGGAACCCCTTTACAACATGCATCGAGCCCAAATAGTATACCAGCACATAATTATTTCTCTTTAAACCTTACTGCTAATTCTAAATAATAGAGGATTTACAACGATAAATTAAGATGTTGAGCTCTGTTTTAAGCGTCAGTGTATCACTGTTCAAGTACGGCAAAGTTGGCTGTGTGTGTACATCCGTTTATGTAGCATGTGTGTTAGGAGGTCAGGAGAAGCATCAGAAATAGACTGGCAGCGACAGAGTGGGGGCACTGGAGGGGAGACAGGAGGGTGTGTGGCAGCAAAGATGGGAGGCAAGAAAGTGTTATTTAAAACACAACTAGTCAAAAACATGAGCAATAAAGTAACAATGGGCAGTGGTAGAAGGTTGTGACTGGTTTTAGTGAGACAAACATTAGTGGCATACAGTTAAGCAACATGTAATTACTTTACGTGGTGGTACTGCAGACATTGTTTTTTTGGAACGCTAGACTAGACGAGTTATAAACATTTACCCTCCTTCCTACAACATTAAATGTTTGTGATCTCACAACAGACAGTGAAAAATTATTGGCAGCGAAATGAATCAAGTTAGTCAATCATTTCACTCATATTTCTGTCACATGGAGAATTTAGTGTGCATAAAAATAGTCTGGTTGCTCAGTCTTTAATTATGTCTGTGCCACTTGAGTGTGTACGTCTACAACACATTATCATATTTGACTGGTGTCATGCACAAACTGCTGGTCCTTCTTATCGTTTCTCCCTCTGGTTTTCTGTTTCCGTTATTCAAAAAAAAAAACAAACAACAACATTTGATGGAGAATTTATCTTGGCCTTTACCTCTAGCTGTGCCACCATATAAACACAACATTGCTGACTTCCTGTCTTTAATAAAAAAACTTTTATAAACACAATAAGGAAACCCCACTGTTGTTGCATTTTTATCACTAAGGTCATTTATAATCTATAGTCATCTCAGTACTCTGGTCTCTCTTCCTAAACATCTCTTAAATACTAGTACACAAACATGTGACTAGTGAGATCTCGCCAGCCCCCAGAGTAACCAAAGTGTGAATTTCCCACCTCTCATGTTTGAAGTCTTAAGTGTCAAATACCTCTGAATACATAAATTGTTAAATTAATATATGTTAATAATAAATTACTAAATTAATTAATGACAAAACATCCTTGAAGTAAAATGTCTTATAATTGAATCTGGTGATAGGGTTTCCTCACTTCCTTCTCTCTGCTCTCCTTCTTCTCTCTGTAGTTCCTGACTTTTGTCTCTGTGTTGAACATGGTAGAAAAGATTTATAACTGCTGATTTCATAATACCGGGGGCTGTCATGCTTTCTTAATCTTTTGTACCCTTTGCTTCTCTTTGTCCAAACAGCAAAACCTTTCAGCAGCTGATCTAACTCTCATTGATGAGAGCCTCCTGTCGTTGCAGTAACAACACTGATATGTTTATAACATTCTGCTGACGAGCTGCTTGCACCATCACACCACCTTTTAATGTAATCTGGACAGATAAGAAGGTGCAATGTGGACCAAACATACTTCTGGGCAAAGGTTTAAAGATGCTAGGGAAACTTTTCCACTGGAATGTTGTAATGTGTCATGGATTTATAAATATTTTCAGCATTCCTTAATGTTGATATCGCAAGAAAGGCAGCACAAAAATATTAATATTGTAAACATATGTTGTGATAATTCAAAGCTTGAACCTAGATTGCTTTTTAATAATTGGATGCTGTTGTTTACTGTGGTACATTTGTGAGCTGAGTGATGACCCATGCTGCATCACCTGGCCACCCCCCAGCTGTTTTGTATAACAGGAAATTACACAAGAGTGGAAAGCCTTACAGAGCTTGGGCTGTGAAGTGACCTGACTTCATCTCTAAAATGAAATAACACTGAAACAAATGGCTCTTTGTTATGCTTATAGTCACAATTTAATAAGGATGCTGAATATAACTTAGTCTAATTTGTATTTATATTCACACTAACTAGATAATTACTTACAAGATGATATATTATCAGGAGTGCCCACTGAATATAACAGTTGTAATGTCATTGTTGCAGAGTCCCTGCGTGGATGCGACCAAGAACTCCCCTATGATAACCCCAAACGTTTACTCTAGGTCAGCTCTCACATGATCGGGAAGCCCTTGTCCTCCGCATAGTAGCGGAGAGGCCCACAACATGACAATGAAGATATGCATAATGGAGTCTTAATGAGGATAATAAACGTGGGATGGTTAATACTTCATTAATTCACGTAAAGTAACAAAGTAACGTCTCTGGACCGCACTCACCATTTCTTGGTGCACTCCAAAATGAGTTCCTGGTAAGACGCAACAAACTGAAACTTTGAAGCCTTTTTACCAACTCGCTGCAATCTTTTCCATACCGAAGTCATAACTTCCTCTGGTTAGATCAAACTTAAGCAAGGGGAAGAAGCAACTCAAACACTCCCTCCGTTCAGCAATAATCCAGCTTTGTGCGCTGTCTCTCTGTTCCTTAAAAGGTCCTCTTCTTCTGCTGCTGCTGCCGCTGCTGAAGCTCACACAAGCTGCGACTTGCGCTCATTGGAATAAGTTGATTCACTCACAGAAAAAAAGAAAAGAGATGTCGCCATGTACCAAACAGAACGAGCTCTATACTGAATTGACTATTATGTCGGCAGCAAAGAGGAACCGATTCCGCCCCGCTCACTGTCACTGGCTATAAACGCCTGATGTGAAGCCAAAGTTTCGACCAAACCAAAACCAGAGTTCTCAGTTTGTCAACCTCTGTCTTTGGCAGCACTCCACATGGAGACAGAGCAGCTTAGTCAAGCCTAAGACTGTTGTAATATAGGTCTGCTGCCTCCAGAATGGGTCCACCCTCCCTCTGTCGTTTAGACAGAGAGACACATGCAGAGAGTGAGACAGGATATGCAAAAATGACTACTGGTGATGCAGCAGTATGCAAAGTTCTTTATCTTGCTGTGTGAAGGTAACAGCCTCAGCTGTACCTGCAGACTTTGATCCTGACTGTCTGTGTCACTGGAACAGCCTTATCTGACTACTTCACTTAATCAGCCCTGTAAACTGTGACCTCCTGCAGGCTGCGAGGGAAACAAGCTGCGGCCGTCTTGAAATGCATCACATGAAGCTCTCATAGTTTTAACTCCAGTCACTTCCTGAGCTGCGGCGCTCTCGCCCAGTGTGTTTCATCCAGTTTATTACAGAGAAATAGTTGCCATGGAGAGAGGGGCAGGCCGGGTCCAGTGTGTGTGTGTGTGTGTGTGTGTGTGTGTGTGTGTTCAAGCTGGGTCAAGGCAAAGGGATTTTCCTAAGTGACAGCAGGAGTGTATTTTTAGATGGGGGAATAGGGATGGATGGATGGACGGTGGCAGCTGGGGTGGAGGAGTGTGGGGCAGCAGCATGGAGAACAACTCCCTCATGACTCAGAGTTGGTCTAATATTATACTGTGTCCAGTATTCAGCAGTGTGTGTACACTCCCTCTCAGGACATGCACACACACACCTAATAGCCTGCAACGTCCTCTGCCTTAATGATCCATGTACAACCTTTAGAGCTTCCTTTCATCCTTGATCAGTTTTACACAGTTTATTACACTTTTAACACCAACCCCTGAATAGTTAATATGAAAGTGTCAACTCTGTCCTGCCCTGTGTCATATCTTAGTGAAATTGCTCCTTCACTTGTGTTTCTTTTCTAAAACATAACATGTTTCCTTATGTTTAAAACTAATCTGACCTTTTTTTCCCAGAGGAATCTGCTCCACTAACACCTCATTGTCCTTCTCAGCTCCCCCTGCCGACATCCGCTGCTCTTACGTCCAGTCTGAAGCCTGTTTATTTTAATAATCACTCAGTGTGGTACTATTATACTCACTGTAAATGCGGGGTGAGATAATAACAGCATTAACCTGCCTTACTGCTCATCTATCAGGCACAAAGTAGATGGACACCAAAACATTTCCAGAGGCAGAGACAGAAAAAACACTGTGAAAAAAAATCTAATTTGCATTTTACTGATAATCCAAACCACAAAAAACATGAACATGCAGAGATAGAGAAGACTCAGACGCTCAACCAGCTACAATTTTTACTGTCGGACAGACAGGCAAGGAGATCTATTCCAACTATATCAATGACACAAAAGTGATTATAAATAGAAAACAGCATGGGACTTTTCTACTGAAACATTATTGCCCTCCCCTCCTGAACTCTCCACAGCAAATGGTTTTCCTCACACTGCTGTTTTCAATATGACCTCAGATAAGAGGCCTGCAGGAGAGAAGGAGCTCTCGACTGAAAACAGTGTGTCCCCTGTTGGTCATATTTTGCGATAGCATCCTTGATTGCCATTAATTGGGGGTATACAGTGTAGTTTTACTGTATAATTTAGTGATTCAATACAAGCAATTACTTTTTAATCCTTTGTAGAGTTAATTTCATGAAAATCCACTCAAAATCACTACACACTGACCAAATATTGTGCAGGACACAGCTAACAAACTTGGTTTACTTGAGCAAACTGCTAAATTTGCATGGAGCTCATCCTGAATGTCAAATATGACAAACATGTATAAATATAAATGACATGTTTTCACCTGAAAAGTGTCTGAATGAGTATGATGGTTATCACCATGACTTTAGCAGTGGCTTCCCCCTGCACTTGTACTGAAATTATGTAAAACTTGCAAAAGTGCAGACTGAGCTTGTGCTGAATCTCTAGGTCTATCTAGGTTCAAAACGCAACTGATGAGATAACTGGAAATTGCAGCAACGCACACAAATAAAACAACATTGTTCTCACCAATATCTGCTGCTCCTCTGCTTCCTTCTAAAAATGCTCTCGCTCCTCGAGCCACCTTGTGCGACACAACACTGCAGGAAAAGATCAAAACCGACCCCAAAACAACAATAGCACATACAACAACCCAAAGAACACTACTGAAATAGATAATGACACAAATGATGATTATGACCATGATGATGGTATCATTATCAATATCAACCTGCCAATAATAACCATTATCTTACACAATATATCAGTGCTTATTTTCTAAGCTGCAAGCATTGTCAACCACATCAATGGAATGTCAAAGAATGAATTTTATTTGCACATGTAACAAATAAATTCAACCAAATTTCTATCTGACAGCCACTGGTGTTTTCAAGTGAAGGATGCGAATTGGACTAGAAACTGTACATATTGACTGGATAGGATATGCGTGACATAAAAGTAAGAGACATTGGCTTTGGGAAAATACAGTCAAGATGTCTCCATAGGGCACAGTGTGGAATCTTCACCAGAGAATATGAAAAGACCCTTTGATTCACTGTTCCCTGGAGCTGCTGCTGGGTGGGGGCAGAGACAAGGACAAGATGGAGAAGGCTGTGAAATAACTACTGTCTCCTCTTTATCTTCCTCCTTTACCTAACCTTCCTCCTCCTCCTCCTCCCCTTCAGAGAATCGTTTATCAGTACCGAACAAGGCCTCATATGGAAGTAAGAAGCCTTTGTACTCCTGGATGATTTCATGGAGAGACCACAGCTGGCACAAGCTGATCTATCACACACAACAACATAAAATATCTGTCCTGCAAAGATGATGCAACAAATTAGTAAACTAAGGAGGAAATGTAACGTAAAAGTAGGTCCACTACATCTTGACAAATGATCTCCATGTAGTCGGTCATCCAGGTGAGGTTATCTGGAAGTCATGAATGCAGTATTTGGAATGATAGTGCATCTTCCTTTGTCTGCAGGCAGGATAGTGATGGTTTCATTCCAGCTTAGGGCTGTCAGGTCACTTCTGCCTGGCGAGGTTGCTAAGTGGTGGCAGCACCAGAAGTTGTTCGATGTCTGCCACCTGGCAGATTGTTGCTCCAGATGGCCAATTCTGCGGCTTAAATGATGTCCACAACAGAAACCTGTTAGGGCGTGATTGTGAAGCACTGGGTGAGTTCCCCATCTGAGAGGTTCTTTGACCATTTGTCTTTCGTGTCTCCTGGCAGGCAATCTGTTCACAGCCTTGAGGATGAGGTTCTGTTGTCTACATCTGAGAATAAAGTGGGTCCTGTAGTCCTCCTGTAATCCCACACCAACCTCAGGGTTTTTCCCCAAAATGCGTAGCCTATAGTAAACGTCTAGTTGCTATGACTCAGCTTCTAGATTCAGAGAAATATGCTATACTTTTACTCTACTACACTTGACAGATGCTAGTTACCTTTCAGATTAAAAGTTTAAGTACATAGAAAAAAATGTTTTTTGACATTATTAAATGTCAAACCACCGGTTTCTTTTTTTTTTGTGGCTCATCTCCTCTTATATAAAACCATCTCTAAGGATCTTCACTCTAAATGTCTCACTATTTGATTTCAGTTGACTAAGTCCAAAGAGATAAAAATCAGATTTATCTAGTGATTATAGTAAGAAACAACAGTACAAAGCAAATTAGCTACTGCAGCTACAACAGTAAAACCCTACTTACAAATTAACTCATCAGTATTCATAATCAAATCAGTGGGTATATTTCAAATGATTTGACAACTTTCTTATGTATACTTTTACTTATAGGCTAAAAGGGTTTTTATGCATGACCTCTACTTGTAACACTATTTTGCATCCTTGTAGGCTCACTAGTCCTACTTTTACTTTGCAGTACAGGATGTGAGTACCAGTCTCTAGGACTAAAGAAACAAACTGTGGGACTCCTGAACAGGCAAAGCTTTATTCAGGTACATAATTAGAAAACTTTGACCGCCTTGAACACCACTCAAGCTTGCTTTTTCTAAAATGATCCATTCGTGTAAAGCACAATGTATTCGTTCTAGATCTTTTTACAGAATAAAGAACAATATGTCTGAGTGTGAGCATAACTGAATAACCTGACCTTCATGCATCATATTTACAATAAAAACCTTACATCTGCTAACACACAATCGTTGCATCACCAGAGACATCAGAAATGTGTTCAAGCATCAGGCTGACCAGTAAAACAGAAAAATTGACCTGTGTTTGTGTGAAGAAACAGGTTCAGATTAGATGAGTGGTGTGTTCAACAACTTACCAACAGGCTATAAATTTTAGTTGTCTTTTTGTTGTTCGATGTTGTGTTTCAGCACAGCCAAAGAAATATGTCTAAGATAATTATTTTAGAAATAGAATAGAGACCAAGTCTTATTAAAAAAAAAACTACTGGTCAGATGTTTTAATATTGATGTCAATTATTAATTTTGTCTGACTTTTCTTCCTCAGTTTAAAAAAACAAAAACGTGAACACATCAATAAACCAAACAAGACATTTTTGCCAGCCATATAGCTACGTTAGCTCAACAGCAGCCTGTTCTGCACTTCTGATAATCCCTTTTCAAGTGTAGTTTCTGAACAATTTTGAAACCAGCTCTATGCAAGGATTCAGTCAAAGTGAGATGCTGCAAAGCAAAGTCACTACTCCAAGACAGAGGCATGTAAAAACAACATTCCCATTCCACCACAGTTTCAACCAGTCCACAATGGCTACTGGTTGAGCTCCTTGAGGCTGCGCAGTGAGGTGGCACAGCTGGTGATGAGGTTGCAAAGCTGGACACTTGCCTCCAGGGATGGTGAACTCTGTAGCTGGGTAGTGGCCCAGCGCAGTTTAACTAAAATAGCTTCTTCAGCTTCCTGCAAAGCAGGACGCAGGGCAGTGCTCTGTGGACAAACTGGAGGGCGAGTGGGTGCAAGGGCTGTGGTGGAGGGAGGTGCTGAAGGAGAAGGGACAGGAGGTGGAAGCAGCAGGGCTCTGCCTCCTGCAGCAGCCCCCTCACAGTGCTCCGGTCTAGGCTGAGGAACTGACACTCCATTTACTTCAGTGGTCTGGGATGGTGCGGGAGGCTGAGCTGCAAGCTGCCTTTCTCTCACCTGGGACAATGCTGCCTGTGCATTTAACGCTGAGGGAAGTGGAGAGAGGGAAGAAAGGACAAGACCATAAGTAAAATGAAGAATACTAGAGGAAGGATCATCCATCAGCTGTGCAGTGTGTTGACTTGTGTTTACCAGGGTTGTCCTTGTCAATATCAGAGTCCAGCTCCTGACACGAAACACAGTAGTTTTTCTGTTGTCTATCCTGGAGAAGAATAGTCTGGAAACACATAACAAACTTAGCCCAACGTGCACCATGTACCCCACCACCTCTACTCTTGCGAACTCATCATAAAAATTCACTCCACTCACCCCACACTCTTCGCAGCACTCTCCCAGCATCTTGTATCCTTTGAGCAGGTAGTCTCCCATCAACTTGCTGATTTTGTCTTGTCGTTCCCTGCGAGCCTGGATCACCTTCATCTCTGCCTCTGTTGGAGGCTCCCACTGAAAGTCTTCGTCATCTGGGGTCAGTAACAAAGTGCAGATTTAATACATGCTGGATATGTTATGCAAATACCGCTACCCTTGTTTGTTACTAATTTTACCGTTGTGTGTGACTCTTGTCTCTTTCACTCATTAGATTTTACAAAACCGTTGCACTTATAACAGGGCACTTTGATCAAAGTGGTACTGTTTTTAAAAAAAAAGTAGCATAGCTGTCCTGATCCGCAAGTAGCGATGACAAGCTAGCTAGCTAGCTAGCAAATCAACCGAGCTAATCAACCGGTATTTAAATGGCAGTGACGAGAAGTCATGGTAAAAATAAAACTACACCCTCGAGAATCACCGCCTATACATGCGCCAAAATGATGCTTCATCAGCAAACTAACTGATCGGGAAAATGTCAAAGTTAGCTTGGTTGTAATATCAGAAGTTCACAAACCTCCATTCAAAGCCATGTTGCTTCAGATGCACGTTGTGCGTGATGACGTCAGCGCCCTATCTTCTTCGTTTGAAACCAGGAACCTTTCGTTCTTTTTCTGTTGCCCCCTGCTGGTGAGATGCAGAACATGCCTGATGCTCTCCGTGGGAAGTGGTAAATATTCAGTAAACTTTTAAAATTGAATTGGTAATAATTGATACAACAAAGCTAATCATAGTCTTTCAGTTTAGTACTGTATATTTTAACAATGAGTAGTGTTACTTCTTAAAAGACCACAGCACTGTGCTGATAACCTCTACTTTAGTTGGAGTGCCAACAAATTAATGAAATACTTTGTATGTTTTACACACTATTGTCAATATACGGTTTCAAATTCAAAGGACAGTGTCTTGCCCAAGGACACTTGACCACAGCAGCTGGGGACTGAGCCATCATCCCTGATCAGATGTCTGAGCTGAACTAAAAAAGCAAGCAACTTCAGGGTTTTTGGCCCAAACTGTGTAGCTATATGTCTAATTACCAGGATTCAGAGGAAGATAATCTTTTTACTTTTTACTTTTTACAGCTTTTACTGCACTTACTTGACAAATTCTAGTTACCTTTCAGATTAAACGTTTATGTAAATGTATAAATGCGTGTGAATTAGTGTTTTCTGGAAATCATGCACAGCTTAAAAAAAAATATTACTCCATCATTAATTATTATCAGACTTCCTATTTTGCATCCTACTTTAGCGTAATTACACATTGCACCATATTTATATTACACATAATATAACACAATTTGTAAAGTGAATTAAAGCCATGTTGTGACCTACTAAGTTTTTTTATGTTAATAATAATAACAATAACAACAACAACAATAATAATAATAATAATAATAATAATAATAACTGACAAATAAACTAAGATTGCAAGATGAGACATTATTACAGATTAGGTTTTTTAAATTATTTTATTGTATTTTGGGTTATTTGACATCAGATCAAAAACACAAACTTGTACATTTCACATAAAGAAAAAAACAACAAAATAACAGAATGTGCTCTGGATGATAACATCGAAAACACAGTGACTTTCACAGACTTCAGCTTTATTTCCCTCTTTCATACTCTGAACATAGATTTTTGGACGTGTACATGTGTGTTTTTACACAGGTCTTTGGTCTCTAAATGTTGGAAACTACTTTGTAATCCTAATACTGTACAGCTAACAGCTAATTATGCAACAGAACAGGAGCAATAAAGTTTGTGAGGGAAGAGATGTAACAACTGTACATATATCCTTGGTTTGTTATTTGATATTACTACACAGGTCACATCCTTCTTGTTCTTTGTGTCGTGCCACTTCCCCTCACTGTCTTCCTGTCTTTCTGTGGGTTTCTTCTCAACCTCCAGGGTAACATCCTGTTTAAAAAAAGCAAACACAGCCCTAAGTTTATATCAGTATATCATGGATTATCACTAAAATAGAAAAAGAGCTCTACTCTTTCATTTATATCAAATAATGCAAAACAATACATTTTAAAGCCCTAATTAACAAACAAAACAAAACAATGATGCATGTATGCATCATCCATCTGTCACAGGGGGCCTAATTTAACTTCATTATATTCTGCAGGTTAGCTTGGGGTTCAACAAATCCTACAGTTTTATTGAATTATTTTGTATCTTTAATCTGAACCTACAAAGTAACTTAAATAGATTATCACATATACAATGTAGTAAAAAGAACAACACATTCCTCTGAGATGTTGTGAAAATATTACAAGCAATAGCACCAAAAATAAAAGTGATTAGGTACTTACATTATTGTGCTCTGTCTTTACTCTGCTCATTTTAAAGGGAGATTGACATGAAAGAAAGGAGGAAAGCAGGATGGGAGGGTGAAGTCATTAGTAAATTAGAAACAGCGAGGTGGACTAAGAGCTGTAACTTCTGCTGTAGGGACTAATTCTTATGTGTATTGTTGAAAATATACCTTCAGGCTTGGGGTGCATGAGCAGCAAGGGCAGCTCCACTGTCACATCACTGCAGAGAAGACAAACCAGCCAATGAGAATCATGTACAGTCACCTGTGAATCACTGCTGATTGGCTGTGCGGGCATTGACAAAATAATTAAAGAGTGTTTTTACCTGGCTGTGAGGCCACCCAGTAAGCTACACAGGGACAAGAGAAACATCCAAAGGTTGTTTTAGTTAAGTTCATTTTGGTTAAACATTGAGTTTTCTTAACATGCTCAAAAAGAATAGAAGCAGAAACTTACCCTCCTCCGGCAACCATGAGGTTAACTTTAATCTTATAAGAAACCAGGATTCCCAAAATCTCTTTTTCTATCCCCTTTTTAAGCCTGAGGAGAAGACAAAACACAGGATTTAGTTATATGTACATCTAAACTTTAACACATCACAAAAAAGCTGTCAGTGATGTTTGCAAAGCTGCAGTCTCAGGAAATCACTTACTGTCCAGACTTTCTAATGGTAATCAAATAATCACATGTAAATCCTACTTTAGTCCCGTCTGCTGTGTCTGAGCACTTACACAGTTGTTGAGGCCAAATTAGTGTCCTCTTCCTTCAGTTTTCCATCCAGGGCGAGACCTCTTTTCTCTTTGTTTTCAACCAGCAGGGGGGTGATGGTCAGACTACTCTCATAGGTGCTACCAGCCTCCACCGTCTCTCTAATGATGACGAAACACAAATAAATTCAGACACCAAACTGTGCAACGTGCTTCTGTAATATTTAATGTTTGACATTTGATGATTCAGTTTCCTGTCTACATACGAAAACTCTTGGTTAAGAACAGTCTTGGTGTATTTGTCTGCTGAGTAGAGGACAATGTCTGTGGTTTGGTCCACTGTGAGAAGAACAGAATTAAGGTAAGACAAAATATTCACAGATATCTTAATTCTAGATTATATAAGTTCATTTCTATGAACACACCCACCTGTGATTTTGATTTTCTTGACTGTTTTGTTGCTCTCATTGTTGATTTTGATTTTTATTGGGATTGGTTCACCATGGAAGTAGAGCTGTGAAAAAACACAGACAGTCAGTTAAAGATATGGAGGTGGTGGTGATGTAATCGGGGAAAACATAGGGAAAACATAACCCCACTCTAAATTTGAGAGGTTGAGACATATCACTGTAAAGTTTTGCAACCGTACATCTTTGTCCATTAAAGCTTCTAGATGAACAGGCTTGTCGGACATCATGAAGCTTTTGCAGATTTCAGCCTTGGGCCCGGCACCCACCTCGGAGGGGGCGTACTGGATTTTACGAATAATAAGGCGAGCAGTATCCCTGCAAGGATGGGACACAGTTAGAAAGGAGTAATAGGTGAAGAAGAATAAAAAAATCGAGAAAAACAGTGGAACAGTGGAAAGATAAAACAGGTGGTGAGAATGGGAATTTACTCACTTCTTTTCGATCTTCTCATCTGGGTTGCACTTTTCCATGGCAAGGAAAGTTTTGACCTCAAAGTCAACACCACAAGCCTGAAAAGCACAAATAATGACCGGTGAAAACAATTAACACACTCACCTGTACACTGAGATTATGGGATATAATCTATTTTACTGTGAAGGTGAATGGTGTTAGAAGATCAACAAGAGATTTACCTTCCCCTTGTCATCAGGACCAGGCTGCAGAGAGACTGAGCATGGCAGGTTGTTGGGAATCTAGAGAGGAATAAAATTTATGACAGGGGTTATCTTTATTTATTTATGCATAATAAAAAATACATTTTAGAAAGTGAATTTGAAAAAACAGAATGGGCATGAAGATTTGGATGTTTAAAAAGGATTTCTGGTTAGTAGTGCCCATTTTTTTTATGGATTGGAGACATTTTTGTGAGTTGCTGTGTGAATGTAAGAGTCAACATTAAAAGAGAGGACGTAGAATAATCTACCAAACCAAATAATGGCCATAAATCGTTTTGTGAAATAGCATCATTTCAACCTGAACACAGAAGGTAAAATGTAAAACGAACAAGCTTAAGGTCTTTACACTTTTAATTGGTTACATACTTCAAAGCTGAAAGGATAAGCATTGTCCCCAGCCTTCTTCAGCAGGGTCTCGTGCATGGCAGTCAGAGACGGCTTGTGGTTCTCAGGGTAGATCTGGAAGTGCTGGATCCAGATGTCCTTCCTGAAGCACAGACCCATTACATCCAAGTCCTCGCTGCCATAACGGAAGGCACATACCAGCTGCACAAACACTGTCAACACAAAACAGCAGAATTATGTTATTACAGCATCACGATTTTGTATTTATAGAGGTGTGAAGGTCACATTTATACCTTTTCTGTCTCCAAAATCTGTCGTGTCCAGCTTCACAACACCATCTGTAAAGGTGATGGTATTATTGATAATGTTAGATTTATTATCATTAGCTGCACATACACAGACATGCACGCACTGAAGAACCTACCAACTTGGTCCACTTTGTCAATGTGGTCAACGTAGTCTCTCTTTCCGAGGTAGAGAGTCAGCTGTGAGACAGAAGAAAGGCAAAAAGCTCAGTATTTTAAACCCTCTTAACAGCTTCACTTATTTTCTATCAAAGAGAAACATATTTCTGATGGAGTTTCTTCCATTAAAGGTTTTTCCTGTCTGCTGTCGACTAGTGCTCAGGCTTGAGATGATTTTGTTGTGATGTGGTGCTATATAAACAAACTGAATTGAGCTCATATTGAATATTTTAAATACTATACTTATCCAAACAAGAGGAGAACTAAATTCAGATCAACAAATGCAGACGTACCCCTCCATTTCCACTGGTCTTCTTGTAAACCCTGTGAAAAAGATAGATTTTGTCAGATTAGTTTTTACTAGTTCTCTTAATAATAATCCAGCTACAGGACGTCATGTTTTCTTACAGTAGCAAGGACAGTTAGAAGCTTGAGAATGTAAATGACTGAGGTTGTCTGGATTAACCAGATAAAATAATGATTAGTTTTAGGCTCTGAAGATAAAGTAGCTTCGTTCGCTAGCAGCAGAAGGCCAGTAATCCCTTCTTCTCTTTTATCCTGTTAGGAATAGGAATAGAAAGCAGCTTTACCTCATCTTACCCAGATTGAACGGCAGGGCCAGGTGAGGTGGTGTGCAGGTTTCAAAAATAGTTACTTATCAGTGTGATCTCAAATAGCTCATTACCTGTGCTACTGTCTGAGGCCACATTTGAACTGACACATCCACCAAATAATCCTTTGCAAACCTTAAATAGATTTTAAAGCTATGACCCAGGGCTGCAAAGTCTGCAAATACAGGTTTCAAATAATTTTGTGTCAGTCTTTTACTATTATTATTATTTTTTAACTTCATTTTGAGTTTTATATTAAAACAGATATTCATTGTGGATAACATCTTATCTTTGTACAGTTAACAGTCAGTGCTTTGATATGATGTTTGATGAGTAGGCTGAAGCTAAAGCTTGTTTATAAGCCCGACCCTTTGTTAGTCACCTGAAGTCATTATTCCACTTTATATATGTAAGTCAGCAAATAAAATATCCAGATATTTCCAAAACAATGAACAGGAAGGCACTGAACAATTTGATGTCCCTGAACATAAAGCCATGTTGGACCAAACTCTTGTACTGATTCAGAGAAAGCTTTGCACATTTTCATTAAATCCTTAGTTTATTTCTCAAATCTAGTCCTGTAGTTATATTTCATTATTACATGCAGTGTGCATAACTGCACAATACCGATTTGGTTTTCGTATCGGAGAGTGAAACAAGAGAGTTGCCTTTGGGGCACAGAAATAAAATAACAAAAAAGAAAACAACACTTACTTTGCCATTTCTGGAAGATGTCTACAAGTGTTCTGTTGGAAGAAAAGACAAAATTAGCAACTTTAGGTTATTCAGAGGTCACAGCATCAATCAGATTTTGAGATTAAGACATTGATCGTTCACCAACTGTCTCTGGCAGCCAGAGTGAAGTTTTGTTGCGGGTTACAGGTTAATCCTTTGCAACAGGATTACACTGTCAGCTAATTGTGTTCATCCAGACACAGGCGTCACACCAAACTGGCAAAACCAGATTTGCATAGCACATACGCTTATGTCACGGTGTGTTCGTAATGGCACGATAACAGCAGTGCCAAAACCATTGAACTATACAAGGACAGTTAAATAGATAGCGCTAAGGATAACCTTAACTTTGCGATGAGGATTTTAATAGAAAGGTCAAGAGACCTTGTTTAATTGTTGGTAGTTAAAGATTTCCAAATTAACTGGAGTGTCATAAGTTTCTGATCATTTCTTCAATTTGTTTTCAGACATTATCCAACATTTAGACACTGTTTAGTCTTTGTTTATTGGTGAGCATCACACATATTTATACAATATTTAAAACGTATTAAATTGTTTATATTCATTTCGTGTACCAGCAGTCCCAGGTCCATTTGACGCATGCACAGTGCACAGTATTTAACAGTTTTCAAATTACTGCGAAATCTTTGTACGGATGTAACTGCAAAACAAGGTTTACTAAAAGTTGCACTGACAGCATAATGAAAATTGTGTCCAATTAGTAGAACACCGTAAAAAGTGGACTGCATATAAACACTTTACAGGTTTTCTGGGTGGAGGAAAAAGAATGTGAGAATGAATACAGATATGAGAGAGTGGTATTTTACTGATTTCTATTTTATGCAAAGAGATTGCTATGGCAGGAGCAGCATTGACAATTTTCATTTAAATCATGATTTACACCTTCCTTTCATTCTTCCAATCGCTTTGGTCGATCCATTATTTGATATAATTTTAACATTAAAAATAACAATAACAAAAGCTAAAAGCTAAAAAATATTCTAGTAATAAACATTTCTAGTTTAGAATTACCAGTGATGCTGACTGTTCTGATGTGACTACATTTGCTTTGTACTCTACGGTATTATCCGCCTGTACTTGAACCTTTAAATCAGGTTTGCGCTGGATTCAGCAGACAACATTTAACTAAAACCACCATGAATGTAATGTCATGGTTCCATCTACAAATCCACTGTAGAAATTACCTCTTCTTATGTGAACATCCTGTATGATATTCTAGAGTATAACACAAATGGGATGACTGCCACCAAACCAACATTAGTCCAAGGCGTAACATAAAATAGGTGACCCTGAGCCATACTGATACTTTGCAGTCTTTCAAGTATGAGCCCAAGACATAGAGGAAAGTTTGATTAAGAGCCTTCATTTCAGCCATCATCCATCTCTCCACACTTTCATCCATCTACCTGCACACAAAGATCTTACCTCTTCTCAGTTCTTCTGGGACCTTGGTAGGGTGTCTCAGGGAAGTCGACGAGCGCAGTGTGCAACAGTTGCTCTCGCCCTTTTATACTTGCAGTTCCTCTGTACGTACCATCCAGGCTTAACTTGTTCACTATTGCTGTCTTTGCCTGCTTCATAATCCAGTTAATCAATCAGCGGAGAGCTTTTTTGGACTACAACAGGTTTAAAAATACCAGCCAGCTAAATCGCAGGGACAGACATACAACCATGAAGTCACCACATGGCTGTGATAGTAGTAGGCTGATAATCCCCCTCTGCACCTGCACAAACCAAGCAATCAAGTGTCCTCTCTTTCAGAAGGGATCATGCAATTTATACAAAAAGTATTAGAAGTGCAAGGATGAATATGACACAAATGTTCAGAAATTTAATGTTTGTGTTTGTTTGTGTTTATATCAGGGTGCACAGTGTGGAAAAAGAAAGGATCTGCTCATGATACAAGCTCATCTGTGAATCATGGTGAAGGGAGTACCATGGCTTGGGCTTGCATGGCTGCTTTTGAAACAGGCTAACTAATCTTTATTGATGACATAACTTACGACAGTAGCAGCAGAATGAATGCTGCTGTACATAGAAATGCATCAAAACTATGAGGAGGTTAATTATGATCAAAAACACGCTGCAGAGTCAACATGAGATTTCATCAAAAGGAAATAAGTGGAAGGTTTTAGTGTTGCCACTCACAGCCAGTCACCAGGCCTTAACCCAATTCATGATTTTACTTCCATTGAAAGATTGAAGAGGGGACCTCTCCTCAACTAATACAAGCAACAGCTAATGTAGGCTGCCGTAAAAGACAGGAAAAGCATGTTAGACACAGAACAGTCCGGTGACATTACTGAATCACAGACTTGCTTTTTTATTTACTTAAATTTACCATAAAACTGTTCTGTTACTTTGGTTACTTAAAATGTGGGTGGTCTGACACAAATGGTTCTGTGCTGTACAGTAATAAATCTAATATTCATCTTTTGATTTAAAAGCAAATGCAAACCCAAATTAATAATAGCCCTTCACATAGGTGTGTTGTGCTGCTTTGCTCACAGGCAGTGGCGAACATTTCTCCCACCAGTCAATGAAAGACGTATTTGTATTTGGTCAAAGGCAGCACTAAACAAGAGCTTTTCTTTGATCCACTTTAGCTACCTACAACTTTAACTACCACATGTAATTACATTAATGTCAAGTTGTGTATACATAATGGGTGTATAATATGTTTAGGCCTTGGTGCAGCAGTGTGTACATTCTCAGTATTCCAGTTTGACCTCAGCAGATTAAAGGCTCCCTCTCCCGTTATGGCTCAGATGATGGGAGCGCTGACAAAAACATCGAAGTAAGCCAGAGATTAGGTAAAGTCACCAGAACAATGCCCTGCTGACGTTTGAAACCCCACAAATCTTCTAACAGGTAAATATTAACAAGATTTGTAGAAGATATGTGTAAAATTAATCTAAATGTCAACTAAAATTATTAAGAAAATTATCAGCTGTTACACTTGGACATCGAAAATGTTTTTAGTGTAGTGCTGAAACAATATTTTATTTAACTTTGAAGACAGAGCGCGAGGGACACTTTATGGAGATAGTTGCTAATATAATGGTTTAGACACCTGAATATTTGACATAGTGAAGCAGGCAACATGCAGATTCTCTGATATACTGAGTATACTGAGATATTCTGTTTCATTTGCAGTGATGGTAAAAGGACTTGACAGCTGTCTTTTCAGCGGTTGGTGGTATTTCACTGCAAGAAATGGATGACAAACACAGTTTTACCCCCATGGACACATGGCCTTTGGATTAAACTGACCAACAAAGGTATTAGCTGGTCAGCAGAGTGAACTTTAGGCCACCAGGATGCCCCACAAGGCAAGTGTTACACTTTGGTTTAACCTAGGTATTAGTTCATTTACATTTAGATTTAGATTTAGTCATTTGGCAGATGCTTTTATCTAAAGCGACTTACAAGTGATGTACAAAACAAGCAGAACTCTAAGTCCAGGAGAAAAACAAAATAAGAAAAGTGCATTTTAAGTGCAAAGAAAGTAACGGAAAAGTTCTGTCTTCAGCAGTTTTTTGAATATTGGGAGTGAAGTTGCTGATCGTGTAGAGTTGGATAGTTCTTTTCTTTCAAAACAAACTATACTGTAGAGGCTGTGCAGTGTTATGTGAAAGCTTGATCAGCTTCATCATCAACTCAGGTTGTCTTAATTTGACTTGAGCAGTGGAAAAATAAAGCTTCACTTGGGGAGGGTTATTTAATGAAGAGGACAGACATTTCCATGATTGTATAAACTTTCTTGCCTTTGCATCATTGTGCTCAACCACATCTATATGTGACCAGGGCATGTTAAAATGAAACGCAAATAGCAGGCTCAGTTTTTAATAGACCAGGTCGGGTTGTCTCCATACTAATCACTGTTTCATCTCCTGTGCTGTTTGCTTCCAAGAAACACTGTGGCTTCCCTGACACTAAGCGTTCTGATCGTCAGCTTAAACACAATGTGACAGTGAGGTTCTCTGTGAGGAAGCTCTCCCCGTTAAACTCATGACTGAGTGACATGCACGCTCGTTTGTGTACAAATAAGAAGACAAGGCACATGTTTTGCAATCACTGACGTAACACATATCAAGCATTTATTGGAGATATCGGTCTGGTATGTACATCCTGTTCAGGATATTTGATTCACATATATAGAATAAAATAAAACTGACAATATATACACCTATATACACATATAAAACCATGTCAATAATATAAATATGATAATACAAAAACATACACATTACATATTTGGGTTAATGTCTAAAAATTATATATTCTCATTGGAAACACACACAATTAAGTGGTTTGATGTGAATACATGGCGACACATATCTGTGTTGGAATAAACAACATCCATAATTATACAGTATATAAAATTAAGCCTTTGGTCTGTAAAGCCCAGGTTGGCACTGCTCCCATGTGCTGAGGTTTTATTTAGGACCAGCTGAGTGCAGGTATTGTGGGTGGATGAGCCTGTCCGTTTAAGAAAAGGTCAGACACGTTTATAAAGAGGTGGATGGTCTTACAGTGAGTGAGCTAAAGGCTGGACGAACATTAACACATAAGAAAATATTAGACTGGAATGAATCAATTAGAGCTGAGTACAGCCTTATACACACTGGTTTTTAATTGTTTTGCATTATTTAGAATTGAAGCAAAATGCAATAGTGACATTTTTCCTTCCAAGTTGATGAAAAATCTTAAAAGCTTCGACTCATTGTGTGTTTTAATTATTTAATTAATGTGAATTTGTTGTATAAGCTACAAATGTGCACCACCAGCTTAGGACTGCCTAAAGCAAAGTGGGTTCTATGGTTTTACTGTGTAGGGCTCATTCCTCACACAGACATTGCAGAAAAACACACAATGTTTTAAATTATTTTAAATACAGCTTGAGTTATTGTGGTTGTTTCAACACCTTGGCTGAATAAAAAAAAATAAAAAAAATAAAAACTATATATCACAGTTTTTAAACCAAAAGTAAAATTCTTTCAAAATAATAATAATAATAATAATAAATCTTTAATTCATCTGTTGCTCTGTCTTTTAGCACAAACACCCACAAAATCATTAAGATGTATGCTCTTTGCTCTTTATTATTATTTTATTTATTTGCTATTAATTTAATCATGATTTATTTCTTTATTTATTGGATTTTGATTGTAGATGACTGTAAGGTTTGAACTGAATATGACTTATTATAGGGGGAGTCTTCTTTGGAGGTCCCAGTGGGGTGGCCAGCAATTTTCCCCCCTTGGGAGCGGCATTGCCACAAATTAATAAATACATACAAAACCAGGTCTCACACATCTCAGCATAAAGGTGATAAGCACCAACATGAAGCTTATTTAGGATTTGATCGGAAATTAGAGGCTAATGTGGATAGTGCACAGAGAAGAGGTCATCGGGGGCTGCTCAGGTGTAGTCAGTGAGGGTGCAAAGTCTTATTACTTACTTATTCTGCTTAACCTGGTCAAAAGGTGAGACAGAGGTGGCCCCTCACTATCTTCTGAGTTTCAAGCGCCATCTAGCGAAGCCAATGAACAATTCCCGTCATAACTCTTTTTCTCTCATTTTGTGTTTTCACTGCTTCATAATTGTCTTAACTGTCTTGAAATAAAGTCAAATCAAATAGTAAAAATAAAACAACTCATTCTTTTCATTTCCTATTTTACATTAGAGGAGTTATATTTCATACCAGGAGATGCTTATAACAGTCTTATCGTTATATGACTTCATCTTTTTACAGTTTGACTAATGATACCATGGATACGTTGTGAAGCGCCGCTGTGCAGCAGTCAGCTTATTCAAGCTTTGACGTCAGGTAACACACCTCATCCTCCTGCTCCAGAGCAGAACTTGCGTCTGCTGAGGTGCGCACTCAGCGCGCCGCTCGGCCCGCCCGGACACTGCAGTGTAGGTTACCGTGCCATCGCTGCGGCTGCTCGCTACCGACACCACGTCCCGCTGCAGACTTCAAGGGCC
>OMLM01020855.1:101810-117346 GCA_900302695.1 Helostoma temminkii | reverse complement strand
TTTGCGTTATAGAGATACTGCACATAAACCACCAATTCATATTTTTAAAGTCTGGACCAACCAGCCAAAACTGATTAGAAATGATGAGCATATTGTCTATATGATCTCTCTCTCTCTCTCTCTCTCTCTCTCTCTCTCTCTCTATACAGGAATGCCAAAAGAAGCTGGACCACAAGCTGGGTCTGGACTCTTACCTCCTGAAACCAGTCCAACGTCTCACCAAATACCAGCTGTTACTCAAGGTTCTGTACATCTAAGCCAGTCAGTGAAGATCCACGAATAAATGCATATGACACAGTCATATTAGTGCTTTAAATTAATTTGAATGTACATTCAAGCACAGGGTAAAAATGAAGGGGCATGTTTGAGAGTAAAGATCGAGTTGTGAGTTGAGCTTCAGACCACAGGCTATGATTATATGACAGCTGTAATATTTATGTGATAATTAGCTCACTGAGCCTGAATCTCTATTTGTGTGCACTGTGGTGATTACAGTAGTTTAACACTGCTTTAAAATGGTAAAAATAGACCATGTGGTCAGTCAGCCTTACAGTAATTGATTTGGTTCACATTTAGACTGATGAATGCACACAGACAGATAATGAAAAACAGTTATTCCAACAACAAGGACAGGACACACTGAGATAAGATGCAATATGAAAACTTGAGACAAACTGTCAACAGATAGATGCTATTTACGCAGACAAAACTGATTTAGTGAGTTGCAGACAGACGGGCAATCATTTACACAGAGACACTCATGCAGGAAGACATAAAAGCAGATTAGATTAGATGAACTGCAAAACACTGACCCGTCAACCTGTTTCTCTGTCCTTGTTCAGGAGCTTTTGAAGCACTGTACGGAGAAACGATACCGCTGTGAACTCCAGGAGGCTCTGGACGCTATGCTGGAGCTGCTGAAGTCTGTCAACGACTCCATGCATCAGATAGCCATCACTGGATATCAGGTACCAGCCAGTAAAATCATCTAGGGACCATCATGTCCTGGGATGCCAGATTGTTTGACTTGCCATATGTCATATAAAATGATTTCACTGAAGCTGTCAGCAGCTGTTAGAGTTGTACATACATTACACACAGTACCACTACAGATTGGGGAAGAATGCAGTAACTGCATTGCAGTTCAAAACAAGTTTCTCCATGGAAACAAACGAAGGATCATCATCCAATTAAATCTTGTATTTAACAGTCCTTTACATTTACATTTACTTTTAGTCATTTGGCAGAGGCTTTTATCCAAAGCAAGTGAGATACAAAGCATGCAAAAAACTAAGTGTGGGAGCATACTTAAAATAAAGTGCTATAAGAAGAAAAGTTTACATTTCATCCATACTGTAGTGCAAAGGAGGAATTTCTTTTACAGGAAGCTGCAGAGGACTTCTGTTGTTTTTAATATTGTGAGTGAGCTAGCTGAGCGTACAAACTTTGGTAGCTCATTCCACCACTGTGGGACAGTTGAGCTGAAGGACTTTGCTTGGGATCTTTTGTGGTTTCCATGGCCGAGCGCAGTGAGCGAGAGGGGTTTTAGACATGGACGATCGTATTTCGGTAGGAAGGTGCAGTTGAGTTCCAAACTCCCTAGGCAAGTGTCAGAGGTTTGAATCTGATGCTGACAGCCACTGAAGCCAGTGTAGTGAGATGAGCAATGGAGTGACGTGTGAGCTTTTTGGCTGATCAAAAATGAGACTTGCTGCTGCAATTTGGACCATCTATAGAGGCTTGATTGCACATGTTGGGAATCCTCTATTTAGTTGCAAATAATCACAATTCTGTGTAATTCCTCATAGGCTGAAGTATAGTCTTAAATAATAAATAAATGTGTCATTGTGTGAAGAATATCAAATAGGTGTTTTATGGCAGAAAAAGGTTTGTCAGTCTGTGAGTGTGCTGCAATGCTGTGGTGGGGAATTGCCATGCACACCCTTTAGCATTAATTTTAGTAAATACCCCACATATCCTTGAGGTTCTGTTAGTCCCTTGCATATTTACAACACACACATGCATACAATTATAGTCATAAGTGGATCATTTCTTTTTGTGCTCAGACTCTACACTAAGTAAGTTAAACAACTTAGTGGAAAGCCTATCTATAGCAGCTCTAGTGTGCTGTGGATGTGAGGCATTAAGGAGTGCAGGTCAAACTTTTTAAATTAAATAAAATTTACGGTGAGTGACCAAAAGGATAATGCTGTGCAGAATTAATGGAAGTGGTTGAATTGCGCTAATTATTTTTAATTTTATTTTATTTTTGTCCTTGTAGGTGCAGTTTATCTATGTTACTGTCCTCTCTGTCCACATGTCTGGTGTGTCTCTTTGATGCAGGGTGACCTCAGTAAGTTGGGGCGGGTGGTGTTGCAGGGAGGCTTCAATGTGTGGATCAGTCACAAGAGGGCGGCCGTGCGAATGAAGGAGCTACCTAGATTCAAACCCATGCAGAGACATCTCTTCCTTTATGACCACGCCCTGCTCTTCTGCAAGCGCAGAGACGAGGACAACCACGACAGGACGCCCTTCTACAGCTTTAAATCCTGCCTCAGAGTAACAATACACAATACACTCCTTTTATTAGATATACCTAGCTATTGCCAGTGCAATGGAATTCAGCAGACCTTCAATAAATCTTCCCTAATGGTGCTTTTATTGTGTTTTTCCAGTACTGATTGATCTCTGAATTAACTGGCCATTCTGCAGGCTGCCGCTCAGGGAAACACTGAATTTTTTGGCCCATTATTGTCTAGACATAGCCTCCTGGTTTCAATGTATAATCAAGCAAGAGTTTCAAGTAAGAGTACACAACCATGAGAAGTTATAGCAAAATGTAAAAATGTTTCTGCATTTCTGTAGATGAGTGCGGTGGGAATCACAGAAACTGTGAAAGGAGATGTGAAGAAATTTGAAATCTGGTACAGTGGCAGAGAAGTAGTATACATAGTTCAGGTAACTGCTTTTATCTTCTTCCTTCAGCTGCTCCCTTTAGGGGTCCCCACATCAGATCATCTGTGTCCATTTCTCTCTGTTTTCTGCGTCTTTCTCTGTCACACCAATCTCTCAGCACATCCATGAACCTCCTCTTTGGCCCTCCTCTTTTCTTCTCCTGTCTGGCAGCTCCATCCTCAACATTCTTCTCTGAATATATTCCACATCTGCCACATCCCTCCTCTGCACATGCGCAAACCATTTATGTCTTGTCTCCAAACTGTTCTACCTGAAATGTCCCACAAATATACTATTTTTTTTTCTTGTCCATCCTCGTGAGTCCCAGTGATAATCTCAATCTTCAACTCTGCCACCTACGGCTTTGCCTCCTGTCCTTTTGTCAGTGCCACTGTCTCCAGCCCATTCAACGTAACTGGTCTCACTACCATCTGTTAAATCTTCCCTTTCGCTCTCGTAGATACCCTTCTATCACAGTTCACTCCTGACACTCGTCTCCACACTCACTGTTACTCTGGACAGTCGACCCAAAGTATTTAAACTCATCCACCTTTGTCACCTCCCACCCTTGCAAATGCATCGTTCCACTACTTTCCCCCCATTAATGCACATGTACTCTTTCTTGCTCCTATTGATTTTAATTCCCCACCTCTCCAGTGCGTACCTCCATCTCTCCAGCTTCATTTTAACCTCCTCCCTACTTTCAGTACAGATCACTATGTCATCCACACATAGACACACACACATTTTGGTCTTATACATTGTGCTGTGCTCTTCCCTATTTGTCTGTTTAGGCTCCTACAGTGGAGATTAAAGTAGCCTGGCTGACGGAGATGAGAAAAATTCTCACCAACCAACAGAAACATCAAGGTTTTTATAACTGCTATGACTCAGTTGCCACCCCTGTTTTCTTGTTTCTATTTACCTGGGTTCAGTTCTGATTTGGTTACGCAGCAAGAAATGTTTGAGTTTGAGTTTATTTTAGTGTTGAATTTAATTTTAAATGTGTATCCATTATTTAATGTTTTTCTTTACCTTATGCACTTTGCTGTTCATTCTTCTCAAAATGTTCATATGGCAGTTTTTGGATGGAGTCCAGTCTGTTGCTTGTATATTTTAATTTCCTTAATTTTATCCTTTTCACAGATGAAGCTTCTCCTCTTTCAATTTCAGACAACCTCCTTTCTGACAGGTGATTCTCCCTGCATGATCTCTCCATCATCCCGTGTATCAGTCTGTGAGCTTCTCATGTGCGCTGGTGTGAATAGGTCAACTCACTTGTAATCCAGTCTCAATTGAGAAATTTCATTTAAAAGCTTTATAAAATAAGAATGTTTTCTCTCATATATTGTGTTCATAATGGAAATTCACTTTCTCAAATCATTTTAGACCAAATAGTTCTTCAGTTCTGTCCGCATTACACATTGTCTTGTTTTTAACAAAAACAAATTATGATTATGACAAAAGTTTCTATGTGTAAATCATAATCTTGCTGTTTAAACACTACTTAAGTATGTCTCACAGTTACTGACTATGCTTGTAATTTCAATATTACAAGTTAAGTAAATAAATAAAAGTGTATGACATAACTTTTAAAGGAGACCTGAGAGGTTTCCGAAATCTTACAGTTGTAGCTCTCATGTTTGTCTGTGCAGGTACAAGTTCTCTAGTAAAGTAATAGGTTTAAATAGTACTAGCATAAAGTGTTTGTGTGTTACCATTGACATACCAGTTTTCTGTGTAGTGTAGCATGCTGGATTGCTGATTGTTCATTCGTCACAATGCACAGCTTGTCGACTCACATTATCACACAGTCTGGGCTCAGATATTCGAAGAGTATGGTGTATTTTTTCAACAACTTAAAGGAAAGTCTGGTGGTACTCTTTTATAAAAAGTATGTAGCTGTAACTGTAACTACATTTTTGATAAAGGTTTGCAAAAGCCTACAGCATCTTCCTGTTTTAACATATAATGTTAAAACTCTAACAATATCTTCGTACCCATTCTCAAAGTTTTACATGTTCAGTGACAGTAAAAAAATAATGCCAGACCTATCCTTTAAGTAGATAACTGTGCATTCACAAAAAGTTACACATGTTTTCAGTATCTGAGGAATAATCAGAGTGGGACTTTTTTATTCTTGCTAACAAATGGAAGATTAATAATTTGTGTTCATTAGCATTTGTGGGTTATTTCTACTTTATTTAGCAGATGGGCAGGTGTTGACATATTCAGACAAGTATTATTAAATTTTTTCAGGTTATTCTTGTAATTTGCGTTCAAAGCACTTCTACTATATGGGAAAAACTCCACCCATCTACTAGTTAAAGTAGGTTAAACTACACTGTGAAATGTTTGCAGATACTGTTTAATCTATATTTAGTATCTGTGCAAAATACCAAGGCCCCAAACTAATATTTCCATATATTGCAGCGATTCTGATATAATTGAACTGTTATGAACTCAAACATGAAATCAAACGCTGAAATATATGTGATTGTTGACCAAATGGAATGCTGTGGTAATTTACAGAAGGTGAATGAGGTATGAGCTTGTTTTGTGACACCATGGTTGTTGTTGTTGTTCGTTTTGTTTGTTGTTGTTGTGTCTTGTTTCCGTGGTGATGTGGTTTAGTGCATCAGAGATGTGTGTGTGGTGGGGCGGAGCGACGGTGGGAGGCTGCTCAGCGTGTCTCCCTGTTCCTCACAGCTCCACGGCTTCAAGTCACTCCCACAGGTTCCAGGAGGAGTCCGTTCACACCAGTCCCACCCACTCAGACCCCATGGTTCACTCACCTCGACGCAGTGAGTTCGAAAAGCAAAACACGCAAAAAAAAAGATAACATAACATTTAAATTAGTTTTGACGACCAGCTTTGCATTTGCACTTTTGCTCTTCTGGACACTCTTCTGGTTGTTTTTTCTTTGGATAGCTCTCAAGTGATGTGTTCAATCTTTAACATCACTTTCACCTTTAAATTGTCCTTGAATCTTTGTCTTGCATCTAGTAGTAGTAGTAGTAGTAGTAGTAGTAGTAGTAGTAGTGACCATCTCAATCATGTATGTTTAGAATATTACAAATTGAATAACAGTGATATACTGTCTCAGTATGTATTTGTAGGACTGAACCTGTTGATTGACTGGACTAGAGGTACAAGGCCTCACTTTAAAGTGAACATATACTATGTCTTTACATTTCCTGAGGAAGAAACAGGGATTTGCTTCATAAATTTTAACAACATTCTCATGCTTGCCACATGTTTTCAGTTAGATCATGGAATACAGTTAGTGATTGTAAGGTAGACCATAGCTTATGGTTGCCTCAGCTGTTTGTCATCTGCAGGCTGGCCCATCACTGCCCACTCAGTGGCAATTTGTGAGGGCCTGGAGGACTGGGGTGCAACAGACCTTTCCAACATATCGGACTCAGAGGAGGAGGAGCAGCCTGCTCCCCTGGTGAGATTTTGTTACATTTAGTGCACAGTTTTCTTATGCTTTTTCCCTGTTATATAGAATTTTTCCTATGTGGCCTCCTAATATATTGGTAGTGGAAACACTGCAGCTGTCATTGGGTGAGAGGCAGGGTACGACCTGGGCAGGTGACCAGTCTACCACAAGGCTGACATATAGAGCAGGACAACCATTCACAACTATGGGAAATTACCTGTCTCTAGTTAACATAACTGCATGTGTTTGGACTGTATGAGGAAGCTGGATTAAGCAGAGGAAACCCAAGCAAACAGAGAGAGCACATGCAAACTCAACAACAATGATATTATTTTAAACCTTGAAGGTTTTAGATTTGCAATTTTCTGCTGCAGGCAGAAGAAAACTAGTAAATAGAACTTTTTTGGCTTATGTGTTAACCAGGCAGTTTTTATTTGGATGATTGAACAGTGGAGTCCAGTTTGTATAATACATCCATGGTGCTCATTCAGAGTGCTTTCACATAGTCCTGATACGCTTGTTAAAGTCGACAAGCTGGTTGTTTACACTGGACACATATAATCATACATGTCAATAGATTTACGATGGATGTTTATTCATCTTTCTCCTGTTCCAGGTGGCAGGCAGGTACAGAGTCATGGTAGAAAGCAGCATGGCCAGCACTGACGACATAATTTTTAACTGTGGTGATGTCATCCAGCTGCTCCATGAGGACTCGTCAGGAATGTGGTAAGTGTTTGAGAAATGTTGATTACAGCTACTTTAAAAGTCATACACAGAAAACCTGGAGATGGAACAACTGGTTGAAATGTTTAAATTATAATGTTTTGTGTGTCTGTTAATGTTGTGTAACTATAGGATGGTGAAAAACGTAAGTCGCGGGGAAGAAGGACGTGTGCTGCCTGAAGACCTTCACAGGATCCTGGGAGAGACTTGTTGACAGCCAATCAGAACGGAGGACAGATGACGCCCATATTCATTCTCCTCCTGTTTTTGTTGCTTATTTGGCTATACTGTATGTTTACACACATACACACATTCATATAGTCCAGCTTCCTGACCAAAAGGAAGCTTCTGACTCTGCCAAGACATTCATCACCAGATCGAAGCACAGCATCCACCACATGCTTTACTCTTCAAACTACTGTGACACTCTTCACCTCAGAAGGTTGTCTACAGAACGGACCTCAGAAGACTGAGTGCAAAGCACATAAATGAACTTCACGATACTGGAGACATCTCTTCATCTATTTTTTGTTCAACATGTTGAACAAGGGCAATTATTTATACATACAGAATGGATTTTGTTAAGGTTTTCAGGTTTTATCATTTCTATTTTCTTATGAAATATAGTAGAAGTCATATCAAGTTCATGTGCCAAACAGCTCAGTTAATCATTGTGTCTTGTTTTTGTCTACAGTAACAATGAATTTAAATCAGCTCCCTGTCCTACAACCAGCTGCTGTACATCTACAGAGTTTGCCTCTCAATTGCCGTGGACCCCTCACACTGTTTTATGTGAAAACTTACCTTTTGATGCAGGTTTCAAATGTTGGTCAGTCCTTAGGAATCTGTGTCTAAGGACAAGAGTGCAGCACATACAGTAAGCAATATAAATGCAGTGCATAGAGACTTCTGATTGTTGTAATACGGTGGCTGTTTGCTGGTCTGTCAAGCTTTGCACATGCTTCAAAAGTGACTTAATTTGCCCTTTTATTCTTTAGTTTATGCTGCTGGAAGTGGTGATAATGTGTTTTTGTTGCATTTTTCTGATGGTAATTCTCACGCCATCTTTCAAGCAGACTTCTTGTTCCTCTTTGTTTGCTGCTCTGCATGGATATTTCTTTGCACATTTCCACAGTTTTAATACCTGTATTGTGCTAATTTGCACCAACAGGAAAACTATACTCTATAGTGTTCGGTGGTGACTTTAATTAGAGTAGTGTAGAACAAATATTACCATCTGAACTACAGTATCAGAGTTATGTTGTGGACTACTTCAGAAAGTGACGATGTTAAATCTGGGGAGGAAGTGATAAGAAAACCAAATCAGAGCAGACAAAGTATATTCATAAAACTGCCTGGTTTTAGAACTGCCCTGTTTAGACTGTTCTCATTGATACAAATTAGATCAAAAAATAAACTTTCAGATGTTAAAAGTGGTTAAAAAACACTGCCATTTCATTGCTGTGTGTAAATCTCTGAAGACAGTGTGTAGTTACTGATGGTAATGACAGCTTTGGGGGTTAAATAAACTGTTAATTAGATGTAATGTAGAAAAATAATTTCATGTAAAATACAGCTTTGGTCAACAGTCATGTATATTGTTGTTTTTGGACGTTGTGTGAATGTGTATTATATAATTACTGTTTAACCCTAAACCTGCCACTTACATGAATCCTAACACTAAATAAAGATTAATTTTGACAGTATTTCACAGTCATAGTGGGAATATTATGATCACTTCAAAGTGAATGAAAGACTGTCAACAAAGATGTTGTGTCCAGTGATACTCAACAATTCAACTTTTCATCTTGTTAAATCTACATGCAGCGGTTTATCTGTTTAAAAAAACAACATCTAATACAACAGTCCTGCAAAAAATCCTTCAAGAGATATTTTTTCTAAAATATTTCTTAAAAGTCCTTTTAAATGTCTGAATTTAACTGTATGACAATTTGGGGAAAACTAGTTTGTCACACTGTCAAGTATTTCTATGACCCTATCTATAAAAGTGCAACTAGGTGAAACATAAACAGCAGCCTCCAAAATAATCACCTATCTAAAACAGGAGGATTTAATGCAAGACTCTTGTATTAGACTGTATTACCTTTAACATTACCACTCAAAGAGTTGGGGTCCCTTACAAATGTCCTTGTTTGTTTTGATTTTATAACATCAGATTTATCAGAAATAAATTGTGGACTTTGTTAATGTTGTAAATGATTATTGTAACTAGTTATTATCAGCAAACAGTGTATGTTCCACTGACACATTGTGTTTGCTATCTTAAGAATATCCATCTAAAAGGCGTATTGATTATTAGGAAAGCATTTTGCTATTATGGTAGCACCACTGAAAACATGTATGCATTCATGTAAAATAAGGAAATGGTGAATGATGGTCTAGGTGTATCTAATCAACTGCCAAATGTATGTAAATCCACTTGCTACTGTGTTTGTTCAGTTGGGCTCTAATATGTCACCCAATACCTGAATCTATTGTTTGCAGCTTTTGCCTATTTTGCACTTTTTAACATTTTCAATCATTGTGAAAGCTTGTACTATAACGCATAATGTATAGGATTATTTTCCAAAATAAAAGCAAAGAATTATTTGAATTAATTGACCTGACTGATTTCTTTCCTACATGATCTAACACAGGTCATTTAAGGCTGCAAAAATAAATAACCATAATAATGGCCACAATTTGAGGAGAGTCCTCAAATGTTATTGTTATTATAAGAGTTACTACTTATTAAATTAGTATTGTGCTAAATATTTTAGCTTAGAAATGAAATGTTTTATAAAATGCTCTAAGGTGTTATTTTCCAATATTTAAACAGAAATGCAAATACTCTGGTGTTTTGATAATACAATATTTTACTGGAATGTCATTTCAATTCATAGAGGAAAGCCTTTCACTTTGAGTTTCTCATTGGCTGAACATGAAAAAATAACAGAACCTTTGGGATAACATGACCTGGACGGCTGAGATTCTTCACAGACATTATCTCACAGCTGTGCATTACTCCATTTGTCAGTTGTTGATATAAATCCCTGTTCTCTGACTGATCCATGGGTAATACTGTGAGATTCGGGTGTAGATGCCATACCCCCCGTCCTTGGCACACTCCTCCCCCCAGCTGACAATGCCAGTCAGAAACCAAGTGCCTCTGTAATTGGTGGCATGCGGGCCTCCACTGTCCCCCTGGCATGAATCCTTCTGTTCACTTTGGTAGCCAGCACAGAACATAAAGCGTGTGACATGGTCAGGGCTGCTCTGTTTACACACTGTGCGGTCCACATAGGGGACTTCTAATTTCTGAAGCTTGGTGGCTGTAAGACCCTGGAACCTCAGTGCTCCCCATCCACTCACCAGGGACTTGGTGGATTCCCTTAGCATGTTCTCTATGAAATTTTTGGGACCCAGGCATATGGGTCGCCGCTGGTTTGACAGTTCCACTGGATTGGCGAGCTTTAGCAGCGCAATATCATGGTTGTATGGTGACTTTTTAGCATCGTACATGTGGTGCATATGCTGCTCTGCCACCAAATGGTCTCGCTCTGAACCTTCATCCTCATTCACATCATGTTCACCTAGACACAAAGATTATGTTACTACTACTACATAAAAATATTAGCACATACTAGTGATATAGCACTTTCAAAAAACACATGATATAAAATATTTATGTAGCTAAAAAGTTTCTTCACTATCCCTTCACAAGCTGCAAAATAAAACATCTGCCAGCAGTACAGTACAGTATAAGTGCTTGTAAAGGACCTTGCAATGTCCTTCTCAGTTTGGATAGCATGCTTACAACATAGTACTATAAGTATTAGACCATAAATGTTGTTACACTTTACAATTAGATATGCACCATTTTGCATTCCTTAGCTTATAAACAGCACAGTATACACTTTGACTTATTTTACCTGCTAATCAATTATGTTTATCAGTATTTTCTTTAATATTGAAATTATGAAAAAGGGCTGTCCAGTGTTTTGTCACCATGCATTACTCTTACATTAGTTGCACTGAAAGAAACTTTTAAGGTATGTCCATAACAAAAACATGACAGTCTAAAATTGTTTTAATTTAAGAGATTATAAAACTGACATAATTAAAATTTAATCCGAGATTGGGCTTTTTTGTTTGCTAATGCAAATAATCCTTTTTGACTTTGTTTGACACCAAAAAAAAAACATGTTTCTAAATAATCCCTGCTGATAACTATATTACCATACAATAGTTAAAAAGCTTTGATAAGAGCAAGGCAAATGTTCTTTTATATTATCTATGTCATGCAACTTACCAACTCTGATGAAGAAACCATTTTTAACAACATGAGGTTCTATCAGACAGTGAGCAGCTGTGATGACCCATAATTCACTGAGCAGAGATCCTCCACAGAAAGGCAGATCTTTTCCATCAGACTTTGAGCGAGACATCAGGGCCACCTGCAAACACATAAACACTTTGGTATTTCTTGAAGCATTTGTGGACTTTAAAAGTCTAGTAAGGTTCAAGCTCCAAAAGCTCTTCATCCTATATATTCCAGAATGCAGTCTGGCTGGGATATGTCCACATTTCTATTTAATGTATTAAGTAACACTTGAATTAGTGAACCAGACTGTGAAAACCCTTTGGTAGATAATGTAAGTGAAAAAAATATGCTTTCCTCCCTACTTTCTGTGTGGCCCTCATTTTCATGTTTATTTTATGTAAGTCATAACTGCATCCCATCTGTGAGTAACACCTGCACACATCTGCCTTCAGTGCATCTCTATGACTCCACTCTGTGTCCTACAAAACAGTACCTGCCAAGGTATCTCTCCAGGAATGGCTTCATTACCTCCCACAATCCTCTGGTCAGTATTGTCTTGTGCAGTTATGGTTGGGATTGTGGGAAAGAAAGCCCAGGAGGGTGGTAGCTTGTTGTCTGTAGGTTTTTCCGTGATATTTATTGCCTGTGCTGGATTTACAGAGGAATTTGAATCTGACTTCGGTGAACGTATGTCTACTGCAAAGACCGCAGAGGTGTCAGACGTCTCTGAATCATTCATACTGAGGTCGTAGTAATCATATATGTCTGTTGTATTGTCATCATAGTAGCCATCCTGCAGGGTTTTGCTGTATTTGTAATTTCGTTCAGAATTATTTGTTGTGTTTGATGATCGTGGGGTTATGATGGACCTGGTGCTGGAGGTGGACGACAGGTTCACTTGACCACAGCTGAATGGCCCTGTGGGCAAAATTATGCCAAAACAAAGAGGGGGGGTATTATTGTTTGGTCTTAGACATCATAAAATATTACAGTGTCAGATATTTATTTGCAGATGCTTCAGATTTTCTGCAGCCTTTGCCACATTTTTTACACTGTAGGCAACTTTGCCCAGTGAATATTAGAATTCCTTTGGTTTCAGCATCTTTTTACAAAACAACACAATAGTCTAAGATGCACATATGGGTTTAGGTTTGACTACTCTACTGTAGATATGCTCTCTATTGTGTGTGTGATTAAGTTAGTTGTATTTAGGTTCCGTTTCTGAATTATCAGTTGTTTTATGCCATTTTTTGCGTGGTGCTCTGATTATTCAAGCTGTTAACAATAACCAATCATTATGTGCTTTATTTGACAGTTTTAAACTGCACCACACAGTTTACGAGCTAAACTGTGATTCCTTAATGGATTTAAAAGGGTTGAGAGCTGCACCATGATATATCCAGATATACCAGATGTACAAATTTGCCATAGACAGGATTTTTAGGCCCTATACTGCTTAAAATGTGTACACCCTGTGCTCATTGTCCATGTCATGAAGTGTAATGTTTAGAAATCAATCAGTGAAAAACATAATATACAAAAATACTTTTACATGAACTACTATTTCACTGTATGGTTTGTGTGGTTTACTATATTATTTTACCTATTTGTTCACAGCTTCTCTTGTTTGGCTCAAGTCTGTAACCTGCTGGACACTGACACGCAGGTCGATCCCCCCGCATAACACAAATATGGGAACATCCACCATTGTTTATTGAACACTGTTTGGACACCTCTGGAAACAAGAGGGAAAATATATTAGTTCTTGTATACTAGCAAAAAGAAAGCAAAAAAAATGTTTATATTTATAAAATCCAGTGTCTTACGCTCACCAATCTCACAGTTCTTTCCACTGAAGTTTGGTTTGCACCAGCAAATGTAAGCACTGACGCCATCTTCACACACACCTTCATTCTGGCAGGGGTGTGGCTGGCACTGGTCACCATCTACACCCAAGTACAAATATGTACATTCAGTAAGTTTAAAGGTAAAGTGTTCAATTCTGAGGAACTGTGAGGATCTTTCGCTTATCTTACCAATGTAGCCAGCCCAGAATTCCATCTGAAACAAAAAGTGAAAATGAGAATTCTCACAGATAAACTTTTACATGACATTCCTTGTTGCATGACAAGTGATTATTTGTGGAATTGTTTTTTTTTTTCTGCAACCTACAGTTTTCTCTTCATCCTCAAAAACCTCTCTGGCTTCCTCCAGGGAGCAGACTTCCTCTCTACATTCCCGCTCCAGGTTGTCTTTGTGAAGCATTTCCTCTAGATGGTTGTTGTACCTGCGTTGGCGATGTAACACTGTGTGTGCCGCCTGCTGTGACACAAACACAGCTCCTAAAAAGTAACAGAGGCCCAAGCAGCTGTGACACTGATTTACAGCGGTGAATGTAACAAATTTGAAGGAAAATATCAATAGCCAAAACTGCTAACAGCTAATAGATGCTAGGTGGGCACTGAGCAGATAATTACCCAGGCAGATCACTAAAGCTGGTGATAAACTGCACAACTAGGATTTATTAGTTTCATTGTTGCATATCTCCTTATAAAGATGGTTTTAAAGTATAACTGAGATCTAAGGACTGCCGCAACACCTCCACATCCTATGTTTTTGTTTGTTTATTTGTTTGTTTGTCTGTCGTTTTTACAAAACGCTGCCAAACGTAATGTAACTTTATCTTCCACAAAACAGAGCACTTCCCTTTTTACTGAAGTATTGAGTTTGTTTACTTTAAACACCTCTGGAAATGGGCTATGCTAAATTATCATTTGAATGATAAAACTCATTTGAATGTTCAGATTTTCATAAACATAATTCATAAAGAAACTTTTCAATTTTCTCCATTCTCAACTAGAGCAAATGACACATTTTTGAAACCATGTGTAATATCTGCCACAATTAATGTTTGTTAAAGATGCAGATATTTTAGCAGAGTATTGCTTTGAGATTGGAAATTAGGCCTGACTAACATCCTCTTCCTATATTTCCTGACCTTCTGTCTTCTGAACCCATTTTTTGTTGTTTACCTGTTTTCTTCTTGGTGATTTCCGCTGCCAGTCCATTCACCGCCAGCACTAAAGCAGCCATAAGAGCCAGTAAACAAACTCCAGCCATCTTGTAGTTGTCAGTTGTCTGTCTGCTTTGGACAGTAGAGTCTGAACATTGCTGGAAAACTGAGTCACCGCTCCAAAGTACACCAACCCAGTGTTTACTCACCTGGAAGGCTGCAGAATATGTGTATGTGTGTTTATTCTTCTGTGTGTGGTAGTGACATAAAGCAAGAATGGGGGGAAAAAGTGTGGCAGAGATAATGAATTTATACAAAAAGAGAAAGAGGTATAAAGCCCCAGAGTTTAAATTATTCAGTTATACATTGCTGATATTGAGCGACAACAAATATTGACTGCTTATGAGGAAAAAAAAACACTTTTCTGCATGTGTGTTTCTGTGAGTGTGTCTGTTGACATTACCAGCTGTTTATCATGATGAGTATTATCTGATAAGCAGCTTTTGCAACATGGCTTGCATGAGGGATCGCAAACACACACCCACACACACACATACCAATTACCAAGTACCAATAATGAGCACAATCTTACATTTACAAACAAAAAGCTGACACTGTCATCATTAAAGATGTTTTGCTTTATTTGGTCTGGTACGACCAGGTATCAACGATGCCTAATGTTATCTAGTAAACTTACTAAAATGTGTGAATCAGCTTATAAACACATTCAAAACAGCAGAACTTGACCAAACTGATCTATTAGAAACAAACAAACAATGAGAGGCATTACTGGATTCGTTCTGCTGACTTCTCTGTCTGTAATATTGTTAAACCCTTCCTTTGCCTTTATTATCAGTGATCAGTATCACATGAGCTCATAGTAGTAAAAAACAAAAAAAAGCTCAAACTCCAAGCTTAAGCCTCAGTATTGAAGTGTGTTTTATTAGAGTGTGAGTTACACAGGGTGTGCCAAAGGACAAATCACTGTGACTGACAGCCTGGTCACTTGCCTCAAGCCAGCAACTCCTTAACAACAATGTTTTTTTTTTTTGGTGACTTATTGGCTGAAGATG
>OMLM01020855.1:76876-101790 GCA_900302695.1 Helostoma temminkii | reverse complement strand
TTAGCTGAAGATGATTCCAATGGGATGAGTGAGGGTTGATCTCTGTGCTGCTCTTGTAAGACATTAAAGTCACCCCCTTTGCAAACTGTAGAATTTAAAGCGCAAAGGAAATTGCGGGGAATATATACTTTGCACTTTCACTACCCCTTAAATCTCTCCCTGCAGGCAGGCTGGTGGCCTGGGACCAATTACTCAGCAGCGGAGAAGGAGCCACTAAGAATGTCTGATGTAAATGCATAGAGAGAGATGTGGCAAAGTGGGTTAAAACTTGCATATTAGTGGGAAAGCTTGTCCTGTATAAAGAAGGTCGTCCAGACTGTATTGTCATATCCTTGTGTATTTGACCACATCTTGTGTATGTGTCATAAATTCTGTTTAACTGGCATGAATGAACTCATCAGGATTAAATGATGTGTAGTCATGGTTTAATCATACACCAGAACAACTCAATTGATTATTCATTAGGTATTTTTATTTGTGTCATTCCAGCCTGAAACAATTCACAGTAATATGTTGTGTGGTCAATGGCTTTGTACTGAGAAGTGTACAGCTGATATCAGACCCACTGACAATGCAGAGGAATTACAGAGTAAAATGTGATATAAATGTCTGAGCATCTGTCATTTTATTTCTAAATTTGCTAGAGAGCATGTATTTACTCGGTCAAAGGAGTAATTTGAAGTTGTTCATGGTCACAATTAAACACCTCTACATATGACATTTTGTCATAATTTGTGATTTGATTAACTTTCTGTGTCTGTTACGTCAAAGATGATTAAAAAACATTTTGCAAAATATACTTTACAATGTGTTCATGTTTTCATTAAGTTGCCAACAAAGCAATCATGTTGTCAGAGTGAATTTTGCTGATGAGAACAGGACGGATCATACTGTATGTGGCACTTTTTGTTCTAATAGAACAGTTGGTCCCAGATCAGGAATCCTCCAGAGGAGGCTCTGGCAGAGGGCCTGTTGTGCTTTGGTCTGTTGGCTCATTTAGTAGCTGAGTTAAAAAGCCATTAAGACTTGACGTCACCAACGTGTTATACAAGAGTCAGACATATTTGTCAAATGCATCTTAAAATGATGCTGTGAGGGAGATTTATCAACAGTGTGAACATGTATCCTAGAGTGAGACATCACTTACGGAACAAGTAAAAAAAAACAGGGACATCATTTCACCTATTACAATATGTTCAAATTAAGAATTGTCCATTTGAGTGCTTGGTGATGGAAAAAGAGAGGAGGAGAGCTGAACCAGTTTCAACACAATAATTCAGTCACACAAAGAACAAAGAAAATAACTCAGAATCTGGCTGTGGGAAAATTCTTTATTCTGACTTGCTAAAACATCATTTGTAACGATAAACTTGAGTAAATATCTTAAACTTGACAGAGGCAGAAACAAACAAATCTGGGGCCACTTGCATCAGACCACTCCTGTTGTGCTGTATAGCTGCTTAATGTAGGTTAACAGAAAAAACTAAATTAATCTCTGTGTTGTCAACTGGACATGAACCAAATAGTGCTGTAAGCAGAGAAGAGAAGAGAAAACAGTCAGAGGTTACGTAATTTACCATCAATGAGTTTAAGGTGTAAAAAAACGATTTTTAGCTCTGTTTGCAACATCTGCAAGAATCCTGCTATCTAAGGTGAACTGGTGACTGAGTGAATAAACAAAACATTGTTATTGTTCTGGCAATTTATAATCAAAATTGTATCTGACAACCCAGAAGGTGAATTTAATTAATTGCTGAAAGATGCCTCACAATGGGGAAACAAAATGTTTCAAATCCATTGTCATGGGATAAAATGTTAGCATCCACCAGTTTTGCCTTAGTAGAAAAATGCTTTTTCCACCCAGATTGATTAATATGATCAATAACCTGACACATTTGCTTGGAGCAGAACTGCTGAGTTTACACAGTGATCTGCATTTGGACCAAAGACAACCTTGTGAACATGCAGACCTAGAGTCAGAAAGAGCTCAAATGTGCAGGAAGTTCAGTGTGTGTTTATAATTGTCAATTTATTAACGATTACAGATTTGTGTTGTCCACTTGACCTGCTTTGTCTTTTTACTTCCTAAATTCATACATGACATTTACATCTGTTGTGAGCCTGGAGAAACATTATAATTTAAATTCATAATAATTTATAGCAGCAAATGGCTGAAACTGAGAACACTTTATTAACAACACTGATATTTGTAAAAGCTGAATTTGTGGTTCAGTAGCAATTAATTAATAATTTAATTAACTGCGGGTCATAAAACCATCCAGCCTGAAGTTAAAAATGTGTCAATTTAAAAATGCAGTAAAAGCAAATGTTAGCAAGTCATTAATTAGTTTTCAAGTCATTAATAAATAATCACATAGGCCGTTAAACTAGTGTCAATGAGTCAATGTTAAATTGATATTAAAATATGAAATATGAACAGACGCATTCTGAAAATCCAGAGAACTGTGTTGCCAGATTGTTGCATTTCCACAATCTTGTTCTTGATTGATTAACTTTTCTATGCAGCTTCGGTAAAATATCTCTATTGCAACCTGAAATCCTTTTAAAATTAGTAATACAACTGGTGCCTTTTCTTCAAATAACCTCTGATAACAATGAACAAATAACCTCTCTTTGTCCGCCTGTGCGCGTGCGTGTGTCGCTTTTGCGCGTGCATGTTTGGGAGCGCTCCTGCTGGTAGATGATGACAGTGTCTGATAGAGTCAGTCTGTTCAGAGAGAGGGAGACAGGCAGAGAGGAGGGGACAGGGGAGGAGGGCGACAGTTGGACCGCTACCGCCGTGAGTGGAGGATGAAAAAGTAAAACCGTGTTCCTGCATCAGTTATCTGAAGTTTGATTTCAACACCCGCCAGCAGCGGCAAGCGGTGCCCCATGAGCGGAAAAACGAAGAGCAAAGAGGATAAAGACCATGCCTCCAAAGGTGAGTGATAATGCGCATGGAAGGATGATTTTTTTCTTTATTCTAAGCACAAAAGCTTCAACATCTGGTAGAGCTGGTGCTGACATCAGCATGCAGGCTACTTATTGCCACTGTCCCCACAGAGCTGAACAGGTCACATGAACGGGATTACTTTTAAATATTGTTGGACTAAAGAGTCCAACAGAAACTGTAGCTATTTAACGAAGATCATTTTCGTGCAGGTTTTGAAGCTGCAGCTTCATTACAAATATAGTAGGATATTTTTTTATTACAATATGTAGGAGATGAGATAAATGATATTATTCACCAACATAAAGGTTTCTGGTTTTCAGATGTAATTACGGCGCGCACACATAAATTTTCACCCCTCTGGATAGCAATAAAATCGACACGCGATTCACCGCAATGGAAGCTGGGAAACTATCATTGCCATGGAGACAAAAAGGGAGTTGTCCGCAAGCTGAGCGCGATGTGCACAACAGTGTGTATCCTGCGAGAGACCTGGTTTCATTCATAAAAAGCAGAGACGCGCAGTAGTGGTTTGTTTAAATGCAACAAAATAGATAAAATACGATGCAAACACATGTTAATCTGACTAATATAGAACCGAAGGTCAGACAGTTAAGAAAAAATAACAAATAATCAGCCATCGTCATCATCAATGATACTTTATTAATTCTCTTGGGGAAGTTCATCATGCGGTGCAAGAGGGTTGTGAATTTAGGTATTTATATAAAAATATTCATTGTCATATCATAAAGAATTAGTTTTCCCTGTTTGTCTACTTTATAATAATAATTGGATTTTCCACTTTATGACATCACGTATTAAACAAACTTACAATAAAGTTTGAAAACAGCATAGTTTGGCATTTAATGTTTTTGAGTTATGTATCAGACATTGTGAAAACTACACTCGACATCCATCCATTTTCTGAACTGCTTAGTCCCCATAGGGGTCATGGGTGTGCTGGAGCCTATCCCAGCTGTCATATGGGCGAGAGGCGGGGTACACCCTGGACAGGGTCTATAACAGGGCCACATATAGACAAACAACCATTCACACGCTCACTCACATCTGCGGGCAATTTAGACTCTCCAGTTAACCTGACTGCATGACTTTGGACTGTGGGAGGAAGCCGGAGTGCCCAGAGAGAACCAACGCAAACACGGAGAGAACATGCAAACTCCACACAGAAAGACCCTGGCTGAATCGAACCCAGGATCTTCTTAACCTGCACTCGACAGCAAATGTGAAAATGATGATTTACATCACCATGATATGATTTGTTTAACAATTACAAATAGTTAGTATGACAACAAGAAAGCTGGATTCACAAAAGTATAAAAAAAAAGATGAACCAGGAAATTAATAGGTTTCAACTACAGAAATAATTAGAGTCAAATACATAATATCAAACCAAGCAGTATTTTAGTGAACTGTTATCTATTTATTTAGCATACATTTGTCTAAACAGGGTTGGTATAATGCTAATGTAGAAGTAGCCCGACTTTACACTACAAAACTGCATAATGAAAATCACTGTCAAACCACCTAGTTTTCATTTAGGTTCTTTGTCTAAATCACATACATCACGTGTTTTCTAGTGCAGCATCTTCCCGTCCTGCACAAAAGCTGCACATGTGAAGTTATATTCTGTACTTGCTGACTACTATAACAAAGTTATAAACCCACAGCTAAGGTTGTGGGCATACCCTTTCTTAAAGAGGCCAGTTTCAGATACTGTAAACAGTGATGGCTGTTTTTAGTCGTTGGACCTCATTAAAAAGATTCAACTAATTTATATGTGGCTCACTATAGTTTTAGTTTTTGACAGCAATGCTGGTCTTTGAGCTCTATTGCACAGACAAGTTTGTGTTACTCACCTACACTGTGGCGAGAAGACGCAATTTAGTTGGTTTTGGCTTCTTTATGGGAATTATACGAATCACCAGCCTCGTCCTTTAAGCTGCAGTGTATTGAATTCACATTATTATTACAGGAGCTAATTACAGCTGCTCGAGGTCAGAAAACATCCAGCAGTTCCCCAAAGGGAATAAATGTTCCACACTTGAAAACAACCTTTAGCAGTGGCACAAAGGTGAAATTAATGGTTTATCAGAAGGATTCAAACAGATCTGTTTGATGGAGAAAAGACTTTGGTATTGGTTTGGTATGTGTGCATCCGGGCTGTTAAAGAACAGTGCACTCCTACTTCCAATAGCTGCTCTATGGAATCTTCTAGGGCAATAAGGCCAGCTTGGCTTAGTTAAATTACAAACCATTAATCAGAAATCATGTCATTAGAAATAGAGTATTCAGAGATAATGCTTCAGCAAGAGAAACATGCTGTCAGCTAGTAGTGGTTGCTATAGCAACATAGTGTTCAGCTGAATCTAGCTGTTGTAATAAACCTTATTTATAGTGGCGTTTACTCATAAAGCACCTTTAAAGGATACAAAGCAAACACATCAATAGACAGAAAAGGCAATAAAACTGAGCTAATAAACAAGAAGGGGTGATTCATACGAGGATAAATCCTTTGCAGGAACAGAACAATACACTGGACACGTGTACAATGTAATGGATTTCAGTAGACGGTTTTGTAACGCCGCCTTTGTGTTTTTGTCCAACAAGCGGTGACTGAACTCAATGTACAGTTTGTAGTGTAGCAACCACATGAATGGTGTGCAGCTTTAAACATTTGTATTCGTCTAGTACTGTAGTCTCAATTAAAATGAACTGTTTAAGCAAGGCAGTGTTTAATTAACTACTGTGCTGCAGTACTTTACAGTGCTTTCTCTCAGTGTTTTATGAAATTGAGCTAAAGGTACTTTGTATAAAAATGGCAATGAAAGATAAGAGATTTTAATCTAGTTTTAGTGATAAAAGCAACAAATCACGCTAGGAGGCATTAAAATGGAGTAATAATAAATAATAATTATTTATTTTATAAAAACAAACAAATAACAGAAAGTAAACATACAGATAAAAATGTCTGCTTAAAATCAATGATGTCCAGTCTGTTGTACTTTTTGTTTAAAATAGGTGCAGTCGAGCTGATTACTCTGTAAACGAGCTTTGAATCTGATGTGGGCAGTCACCAGAAGCCATTGTGCCAAGATAAGCTGACAAGACGATCTGCAATTTGGATCATCTGTAGAGGCTTGATTGCACATGTTGGGAGTCCTGTCAGTATGGCATTGCAGTAGTCAAGGTGAGATATAACTAGTGCCTGCACAAAGAGTTGGGTTGCAGGTTCTGAAAGGTAGGGTCTGATCTTTCTGATATTGTAGAGGGCATATCTACATGTCGGCGAGACGGAGGAGATGTAATCAGAACAGCTGTGTTGGTCATCAATAATGACACCTAAGTTTGTGGCAGACCTTGAGAGGATTATCAGTGAAGATCCTAAGTTGATGGTGATGTTGTGTTGTAGGGAAGGTTTGGCTATAAAGACCAAGAGCTCAGTCTCTCTCATCCAGGCAGAGAAGTCTGAAAGACAGACAGAAATGCTTGATTGGACAGTGGAGTCATCCTATGGAAAGGACAGATAGAGTTGTGGGTGTTATTAGCATAGAAATGGTAGGAGAGGCCGTGTGAGAGGATGATAGGATGTGGTATAGAGGGAGAAGAGAAGAAGACCAAGGACAGAGCCTTGTGGTACATCTGTGAAGAGAGAGTGAATAATTGTTCCTGCTAGCATACCTTGAAGGTTCCCCTTGTATGTATGTAGCTTATCCAGCTGAGAGCTGTGTGAGAGATACCCAGTTCAGAAAGTGCAGACAGAAGGATACGGTGGATGAACGTGTTTCAGCCTTTGCAGCCTGGAGGGATTGCACAACAGTCAAGCCTGCTTCAGGATTTCAGTGGAATGACTAAATTTTGAACCATTTGACTGGTTGACATCAAGCAGACTGTTCAGGGAAAGTAATTCTGAGATCTGCTTAAAGACTACTCATTCTAGGGTTTGGCTAAAAATGGAAGAAGGGTGACAGATCTATAGTTCTCCGTCTGGTAGGGTTCAATAATTGGTTTCTCAAGGAGTGGAGTGACAAAGGCCTGTTGGAATGTGGTAGGGAAAGTTCTAGTTGTGAGAAATGTATTGATGATAATGGCTGGAGTTAATGTGGGTGCAATTACTTGTAGGAGATTAGAAGGTGTAGCAGGTGGTGGGGTGGCTTAAAAGAAGTGGATGTGTCACTCTCAGTCATAGTGGAGAACGAAAAGAGTGATACGCTGTTTGATGAAGTTGGCAGAGTGTGTCGTTCTGGTGGAGAGAATTGGGAGCTGATGGCTGCCACCTTGTTAGTAAAAAAGTCCTCAGCGTAGTAGTGGTTTTAAGGATTATGTTAGGGCAGAACAAGAACTCATTAACACCTTGTTCTTGTCGAGGTTAGGTTTTAAATGCAGGATTATAACTATATTCCTCCATCTGGGTGTGTGTGTATGCAGACAATAAGAAGATTTCACCATAATTAACCCCGACTGTACAGCAATTAAGGCGCACCCTTTACAGTCTATCATTTATTACTTATTAGTGTGATTGACTGGAAGATGAATGTGAGATAAATATGTTGGCTCCCATTTATGGTTTTGAGATGTCTGCTACAAAGTATTGGGAACAGATTGGGAAGGTGATAAAGGCTACAATCTCCCAGGCTGGCAAGCTGTTGTGTTTGAATATTGCTATTAATGATGTGACACACTTGAAGCTGAAGAGCTGGTCATCTTATATTTTTAGACATGATGCCTTCACCCTCATATGCAGTCAACGTCCCCTTTTCTACGATCGTGTCTGATAATATGCTGCCATCTGGTGGCTGAAAGTATGAATAACTGGTCGTGATGAACTGACAGTATTATGGGGAGAAAAAAAAATCAATGAATCATTGTGATTGGACACTGGCTACCTGCCCAGATCTTTGACACACCTGCTGTGATCTGGGTAGTTTAGTTCTTTGAGCCAAGGTTGCAAATCTATTTTGGGAGGTATTAGGTTTCTGTAACTGTTTCTGGTATTCAGTTAAAAGCAAAGCAAATCCAAGACAGAAAGAAAGAAAGGAGGAAAGAAGGAAATGTGAACACAGTTTTGTGGACAAAACAAGAATAACATTGTTCATTTTAAATAAATCTTAGATAACTTTCCTGATTCTTTTATTAGCTTTACTTTTTAAGTTGCTGACTGGGCTGGTTCTTCAGCCTTAAACTGCTTCTATAGTTGCTCCTGCACTGCAGCATATGCAGCTACACACATTCTGCAATCTACTGCTTTCTGTATCGTCTCAGTGAGGCGGCTGCTTGTGTGTTTTAACAGGCTGCTTCACAGGAAGTACTGTAACAACAGAGCAACATAATGGGCTGATAATACAAAATTATGGCTTAATGTTTAGTGTCTGTGCATAATGCAGATGGCTGTGATGGTGTGCATTGAGAATAACCCACAGACCCACTGTGCAAAGACATTTTGTGCACTATTTCAAAGCTCATTTGCATCAATGACATTTTGCAGTTTTTTCTTTTCTGTCCATCATTGCTATGTTAAAATACTTGTAGAGTCTTAGTAGGATTAGATGCTGCAAATTATTAAATAAAGCTTTATGGGTTTGAACAATGTTTAGCAGCACAGGATGAGTCTGGAGATTTGATTAGAAAAGGAAAACTGCTTTCTGTTTGTCTGTGATGCCTGGAGTTATGGATTGCTCTGCTGTGAAAAGTGACAATTATTAGAATTGATTATTTTTGAGGTAGCTGTTTTTATTTTGTTAGGCAAGTAAGCTGATCTCTTTCAGTTTGCGTTGCTGCTTTTTTGTTGTACTGTTTTCCTGGGTTTCATATGTAATGCAGTGTCACACAAGGAAATAATATTAAGTTGAACACCAGTGCTGAGCATGTTTAAGCTTCTGTAGAGGTTGTCATTTAAATAACTATAATAACTTTAAATAAAGTTGATTTTTTTCTCAAAGATTAATCAAGTTATTTGAATCTTAAAATGTCTAGTGGGTAATTGGGTAATTAACAGCACAGTAAAATAATGCCCACAGTAAATATAGCTTCTTGGTTGTAAACATTTGCTGCTTTTGAAAAATGATGATTTATTCTTTTATGTGAGATTTGGATGAAGGTGGAGTGCTGATGGTTAAAAACATGCAGTCTGGATTTTAGGAAATTGTGATTGGCGTTTGTCACTCATTTTTATGCTTTGTAAACTATGTCATTAATGGCTGAATTGACTTTTCAACACCAAATATTTGTAAATGGTACTTTTACACAGTTATACTTGTCTTAAGACAGAAGCACTGAAATACTACATGGATTGAGTCTGGCTATGGTTACAGGTTACCGGGAGGTCAACAGTCATTATGTCGGTGTCTGCGCCTCACAATCCCAGTTCTGTTTCAGACTGATCTCACACATACACACAGCTCCCTCAGTAGATCCTTGGATTTGGGAACGGCCTGTTGGCTCCCTCCCACTCTTATTGTGCCAGATCAGCGGGGCCTCGAGATGAATCATTAATGACCGGTTCCAAAGGCTTAATGGCCTCTAATGTTCTGTAATGATCTCCCGTCAACGCCATGTGCTCGGCCTTAATGGATCCATACCATGGAGACGTCTCTGGTTTGAACTTCGATAATTCCTCCTCTTTTTGTAGAGCAGCTCACAACAGGAAGTGCGAAAAGCCACGAGCACAAAGCTCTGGAGCTCCATGGGCGCAGCATGACTTTCCCTCTCCGTCGATCAACCTCAGGTAGGACCAGAGGACACGAACTCAAATAACAAGATTTGAACTGGTTTATTGACATCACGTCATGAAACTCTTGAGGTAAATAGTGAATATCAGCTCAAGCCGGTGCTTGTATATTGATATATTGTGCTTCGGGAACAGGTTGTTAAAGAGCAGAATTGATAAACATTGAGCAGTAAGGCCAGTCAGACGCTCTGAAAAGTATCTAAAAACACTTTTCTGCGTTAATTGTTTCGCTGATTTCTGACTCTTCGACAGTTACATGTAAAATATTCTAAAATGTGCAGCTTGTCGTATTTATAAAGGTGTGTTTTAGACATTTAAATTGGTCTTTTTTCCTAAATTGATTTAAATCTGTGTTTTGAAACACAATTAAAACTTGAGGCGCTGTCCGTGGTGCTGAAATCAGCGCCGGACGCGCCCTTCTGCTGAGCCGCCTGTAGAGAACTGCCTGCACACAACACAAAACACAGCTGTAGCACAGAAGTTCTGACACTTACACTTCCTTAACTGAAGGACTTTATTTACCTGTGGTCTTGTAGTTACTGTACTGAACCAGTTTCCGAATAATGTACCTGTTAAGCGTCTCTGGTATTGTGATCCTCACCTTGAACAGGTTAACTCCCCACCACCCGGGCAGATTTGTGATGGACACATCCCTGAATTTTGAATACACGCAAGAGATAACATTCTGGTGTAATGAGGTATTGGAAGTGTCGAATAAAAATGTTTACATCAATTTGATTGTTTTAAAAATACTTAATTATTAATTAATTAATTAACCAAGTAACCAAAATATCTCAAAGTACTTTCAGGTAAAACTAAAGGAAGTGAAATTCATGGTTCATGGTGCCTTTAAAGTTCTACTTTCTAAAGTGTTTCATTGTGTTATGACTTTTGCCTCATGCTGTTCGGACTCTATACCAGGCTGTATTTCTGATAAGATTAAAATACACACAAAGAATCACTGGCTGTAGGGGGCGCTACAGAGCTCCAACCAAACCTTTAAGATTATTTGCTTTGAACTGTAGAATAGAGGTAAAAAAGAAAAGATATATTAGCTCAGATTTACATTTTAAATCCATTACTTTCATTTGTTCTTTTACACAAAAAGCTCCCATTAAATAATGCTTGGTGCTTACATTTAGATTTTTATCTTTTTATTTTGTCTATTGTGGATGTATTTTTAATCCTGGCAACAAACCTGTTCTTCCTGTGTTGTTTGTTTCTAACTGTGTAATCCACTTTCTATTGATTCACTTATTGATTTACTTATTCTCCGTAACATTTGTTATTGTGCTGATTTAATGCAGAAGGTGAGAACTGGCAGTGTTTATGCTCACAGTCACAAAGTTGTTTTTTTGTTTACCATGTGTTTACCGTGCGGCTATTTTGCATGTTGTCTTGCTGGTTCTTGCTTATGCAGCTTTGTGCTTTCAGGAGCATGTGGTGTGCGTTTAAAAGCAGTGATCTCATACATGATAGATGAAGGACTAGACCAAGCTTTCAGTCATTTTATTACATTAGTTCTATGTGGCTGCTTTCACATTTTGGTGTTTTAGATGACATCACGGATTGGTTATGAAATCTGTTGCAGCTGCAATGTCTCTAGCACGTGGGCTAAAATGTACGGTAACATATACTTTTTTATCTGTACATTTACAAGGGTCTTACCTATACCCAGAAGGCCATGGTTGCAACTTCAACCTTCAGTCAAGGACAGGATAAAAACTCCACTTCAGTGACCAGGTCCTGACCTTGGTTTGTGTCCACAATCCATCACTTTCTTCTCCACCCTCTGACTTATTCTCACAATGGGCCTCCTCTTCAGTCACATAATTTACTGCTCACTACATCCTCTTGCCCTTCAGCCATCGATTTCCACTTCCTTTTCCAATGGCCAACAACATGCACTTGCTCTGCCTGCTGTTCGGCGCCTGGTGCCACAGGTCGACCTCAGCTGTGAGTCAGTCGGCTCTGTGTCCACCACCTCCTCTTTCTCTCTACTAGCTGGACTTGCAGTTGCCATGCGCTGTTGCAACTGTATTTGGTGCTGACAGCTGTGCAGTCTGTTTTCCTGTAGGGGCTGCCTGTGGCCAGGCGGCATGCCTGAAGTGGCTGACAGCTGCTGTATGTGTGGAAACATCTAGAAAATAGCACAGCTCATCCAGGCTGGAGTGCTGTCTCTGTTATTCACCTCCATCTGGTATGCTGCAGCCTTTCAGCAGTGGTGAACCTCTGCACCAAAATAGGATGAGAGCCCCTCCTTTCTCCCTGTCTCTTACTTCACCTTCTCTCTCTCTCTTACAAACACATATTATCGCCAGGTCTCTCCAGGATTCTCCCTTTGTTTATTGTCTCAATTTTCCTCATGCCTTGTCTTAGGAAGTATTTCCTATCCATCCCTCTATATTTTCCTCTTCTCTCTCTCTCTCTCACTCTTCTGCCTTTTTTCATATTTTTCTGCTCTTTCATTCATCCTTTTAAAAAAATCCATTTATGTGTGTGTGTGTTTCCCTCCCAGCACACACACACTCTCCCACTTTCTCACTCTATATCTAATTTTCTCTCTTCCGCCTCCTTTCCCATTATTCCTCCTCTCATTCATTCACCTGTCTGTCTCCTGTCTCACTCCTCCTCCTATGTTACCCCCCCTCCTCTCCCCTCCCCTCCACTCCCTCTCCTCACATGGCTCAATCTCCCTGCCTATCACACATCAGTATTCATTGTAACATGTAAATATCATGCCACGAGGTGTTTGGGCTACAGGTGCCCGATGAGAAAAAGAGATGCCAAAACAGCCCTCATTACACCCCAACCTCATCAACCCCCCTCCCCTTACAGAGACACACATACCCTACATAACACGTACACATGAACACATCACATCCCCCCACCTCCCCCCTCTCCTCGTCCGTCTTCCTCGGGGCGGGCAGGGCTGCAGCAGTTTTATGAACGGCACGGCTGCATCATGATCGCTTTCCCACTGAACGTGCCCCGAGCTGTTTCATTGACAAACATTCCGGTTGCTGCATTTCTGTCACGGACAGCGTCGAGGAGCGGAGCATCGCCGGGGGAGCGGCGCAGAGCAGCAGAAGAAGAGGAAGCAGCAGCTGCAGTGATCATGAACAGCAACCCCCCGTGTCGGTCGCACCAGCCTTTAAGCTGTTGATTCGCTACCTGGACAAGGACTGGATCTTCTAATACCCACTCTTCTTCCAGCATTGTCTCTCGGGACATCCAGAAGACTCACCTGAGGGGGATTCAGACAGTGTTGGCCACTCAGACCCCTTGGGGGATGTGAGGCTGCTTCGTTAACGCAGCTCACTGGCACATTGCTGGATTTGTTTTAGGACTTCATGAAGCGCCCGGACGCACCGATGGAGGATTCGGGACGCTTTATAAAATCATGGATATCTGCGAGACTGCATTGGACGGTGTGTGATGTGAACTGAGCCGTGGGTGGTGTAGACCCCCTTCCCGCACCCCACACACCCCCATCGCGTTTTCGTGAACCCTCCCTCAAACCGGGACGCACAGCCTCGTTTCACTCCACCGGGGGAACATGTCCCGGGCAGCGGCGATCGCCAGCTCCCTGATCCGCCAGAAGCGGCAGGCAAGGGAGAGAGAAAAGGCGAATGCTTGTCGCGGGAGCGGCAGCCCGAGCAACAGCAAAGGCACAAACGAGAAGCCGAGCAAGCTGAACGTGTTCTCGCGTGTAAAATTGTTTGGATCGAGGAAGAAACGGAAGAGAAGGCGACCACCAGGTCTGAGGGCGGGGGTAGAGCCACGGGCTGCACCATCACCTCAACCATCTTCACCATCATCATCACCATCATCACCACCAACCAACACCATTTTCTCTCATCACTAAGGCTGGTGCTTCACCACTTCATCATTTGTCACCCTCTGGATAGTCTCCTCCTGCCAGGGGCTCAGGCATTAATCCTGTTGCATGACACCACAAACATCACATGTAAATAACTTTATATGTCCCCACAGCAAAGTGTTGTAGCAGCTTATATGTGTGAAGCTGATGGAGATCTCAGAAAAACAGAATCATAATTTAAGCTTGAGATATTCTTGCTGTCAGTTATTCAATTGATTTGTATGTGCGCCAGTGTGCACAGGGGTCAGGGATCAATATTGGGCCCTCAAGGCCCAGTGATATAAACAGCTTCTCCTCATCTGACACTTCCAGTTTCCCCGAAGACTTGCTGGTGTTGAAATGTGATCACATGACAGTAACGAGGAATTAATGCATTTAATGTGCCTCTTCTCCTCCCCCAGAGCCCCAGTTAAAGGGCATCGTGACCAGACTTTCCAGTCGCCAGGGCTTCCAGCTTCAGATGCAGCCTGATGGCACCATTGATGGCACCAAGGATGAAGACAGCACTTATGGTATGTCTGAGTCCTGCTGGTCATCCAGATTTTTACCATTTGTGTCGTGGCCTTTTTTCAAACATCAACTTGTACTACACCTAACAGTTAAGCATGTTATTATCAGTTTATCTCTATCTATCAAATATCAGACAATACTGCAGGGAAGCTGTACATAATGATGTCCCCAGGGACAGAGGAAATGTTGAAATAGCTTTTTACCTGACCTACAGTCTAAAACCCACAGATATTCAGTTAACTTTTTAGAAGGAAAAGCATGGAGAGTATTGGATTCAAGTTTGGGGTTTTCTTTTGCTTGACAAATTGCCACAGGATGTACTGTTCAATGTTTAAATCTCTGAAATAAAGAAACATACTAGGTTGATCTGGACCAGTGAACAAATTCTCTCTTACCTGCTCTATCCCAGTCTCTCTTTCCCTCTCTCTCTCTCTAACACACACACAAGCTACAATGTGTGATTGATATGGCAAATTCAATTCTGTTGTTGTGCTTCAGACAAAAATCACTCTCTTTTTCGTGCACAGGTGCTGTTGGCAGCATCACACATTAATCTTTGCTACTTCTCAGGCCACCAACAGTTACGTACCAATAGGAAAGCGTGGCTATAAAGGAACTGTTTCATTTAATGAGATGATTACATGGTGCCTACATCATGTAAACACCTACACACATGAATCACAGATAATCCATGTAATCCACAATTCCATATAACCACGGCCATTTATGAACGACATGATTGGCTAAATTAGTGTAATTAAACAAGGGCCTGACTCATCAAATTCCTGGGAATGCTCCAGAGCATTTACTGTAGAAACATTTAATTAACTTTTGCTTGTGTCCACTAAATGTAAGCCATCAGAGAGAAGCACAGCAGCAAATACAAGATATGAGTTTGTGATTGAATTTTTGACTAGACACCAAAATATACATCTATCATAACTTATATCTGACAGGGTAACACATCACCAATCCATGACACCTCTCCTGTTACATTTACTGTTAAAATCCAGATCCAGGGAGAAAAGTGACAGGAGAAAGACTGTTGCCTTCACATTTTCTCATGCACTGTTTTTGTTCTGTGTTTTTTTGACTCAAGCTTCACACCCTGATATTTGATTATTATCTGTATTTATTACACTCATTATTTTCCCCCAATATAACGCATGGTTTGGATATTAAATGTATTATACAAAAGGAAAAGACCACACAATTTTTTAAATCAAAACACACATACATTTGTCTATTATAAAGAATGAAATTTCTATCAACAAAAATATGATTTTTTTTGTAAACTTAGTGTATTAATTAGTGTATTTGACTTTTTGTAACTTCCAAAGCCAAACCCACACACTTGGTTACGTATTACAAGTGCAGCTTGACATTGTTTAAGTAGCTTATGGATCATGTCTTAAAATTCACACCCGCTTTGAAATGAAATGCCCCTTCACTATATTCAAACGTCAAATTTGGGCCGAAATGGATCGTCAATTAATCAGTTTGACTGCTACATTTCTGTGATTATTATCATTTGAAATCATGTAATATATTTGAGGTTGATGCTGATGGTCAAATAAAGACATTTTCAAGACATTTGATAGCCTAAATATTTCATCTAGAAACCAGAAGATAGCTGAGAAATACATAATAGTAGAAATGATTGGAATCTCTGTGGCTTTTGTGTCCATGCACTAACAAATATTTACCACACTTTGCTTTGCTTTTGGCTTTTCATAGTTGTTTCGCTTTTCATTCCTTGTTTGATAACAGGCAATAAATCATTAGTGTGATTCAACAGCCTTAACACTTCATTGGCCTTATAAAAAAAAAGCTTTTATTTGGCAAAATGGAAGTGTCAACACACCAGACATTAAATTGATATTGATGAGTATTTTTCTTCCTGTTTGTCTCTGTGTTCACTGTCTGATTGCTCATTTTTATACTGTCTGTGCTTGTGTTTGTGTAAATGTAGCTGTGTTCAACCTGATCCCAGTGGGGCTCCGTGTGGTGGCCATCCAGGGTGTCCAGACCAAACTCTACCTGGCAATGAACAACGAAGGCTTCCTGTACACATCTGTAAGTTATGACACATTAACACACAAACCACCAGCACATCCTATATATAAACACCATTAGGGGAAAAATTCCTTGGCCCAAGCTGAGAAATGAAGCAGTATGACCAGTCTCATTAAAATCCTATCACTGCATCAATACTTTAACTACTGTGCTGCCTTGTGACTCGGCTGCAACTGGGTGTTATAATCTAGTGTCTCAGCCTCCCTTATCTGTCTACTGATACCGTGCCTTTTCAGGATTGATTTCAGATCATCCTCAAGCCTACGTTGGTTTATCTGCCTTCAGTCTTTCTTTGATTGGAAGATTGCTTTGTGTCCATTTACGCAAGGCTCCTGAATTTTCTTTTCATGCCTTTTCCACCTCGACAAATGTATACACTGACACTGTATATCTCACTGGTCACAAGGCAGTTTGGCTGCAGCAAAGTGCATTAGGTGCCTCACTTTAGTTCTTGAGCAGTGATGGTGGGTGGCGTAGATGCAATAACAGAAAAGAAACAACAAAAATAACATTCACTTCCAGCAGTCTAAACAAGGCTGCGACACCAATAGATGAAAACTAACAAAGTGGAAATAGAAAATTGCACCTCGGTGTAATAACAACCATGTTTCTACGCCTGTCCAGGCACGTATACCACTACAATATCCGGTCCATCGGGTCCAGTCCAATCCAATCATAACACTGATATCACTCATTTCATCTTGTCACCCGATATGAAATATAAAATAAAACCACGATCACGCTAAATTGTTGTAGATTTATACACACTAACCACATGTGTTTGTCTGCTCTTGATAAATCCTTCAGAAGATCACACATACACAGAACTTAATCAGAATTCATGAAAGATAAAGTATAACAGAGAGGAAAAAAACACTTTCTGTATCTTTCCGTTTCCCCCGGCAACCTGGGCACCATCTTTCTCTCAGCGGGCTGGTTGGTATTCAAGGGAGTATCTGGTTGCTATGGTTACGCAGGAATAAGGAAATGCAAATGTCAGCTGTCCTAAGTTGGTGCAGTTTGTTCTCGGAGTCCACAGCCTGGCTGAGATAATGAATCAAAGAGTGGTCCCGCTGATGGATGAATGCACTGATGGCAATATGGAGAAATGACAGAAGACTTTTTAATGGAGTTGCCAGTAGAAACTCATACCTTCTGCTGCTCTGCTCCTGCTCCTGCTGCTAACCACAACCCTCCAACCTCTCTTTGTGTTACTACTTAATCACATCATCATGACTTTCCTTTATTATGTCTCATATTACCCCGCAGGAACATTTTACCCCAGAGTGTAAGTTCAAGGAGTCCGTGTTTGAGAACTACTACGTCACCTACTCCTCCATGCTGTACCGACAGCAGGCCTCGGGCCGGGCCTGGTACTTAGGACTCAACAAGGAGGGTGGGATCATGAAGGGGAACCATGTCAAGAAGAACAAGGCTGCTGCACATTTCATACCGAAACCACTCAAAGGTAAGACTAAAGATGTCTGAAAGGACCTAAGAATAATGTGTGTGTCGTTTTTTAAGTAATATTCCAGTACCTTCGCCTTTATTTATAGCATTTGTGCTTTTAAGATTGTTTTCCCTTTAGTTTTGCTTATTGTACAAACTGTACAGTATATCATGGATCTCACAGTGAAGATGTAGACTACACGTTTCCCTCAAGCCCAGCTATCAGATGCATTAAGTACATTATTGTTGTTTTATTCTACGCATTGCAAGACTAACAAGACACTTTTCAATATTTACATCACAACGCTGGATGAAAATTTCAGCTCTTGCATCCAGTCTCTAAATCTTTTCAGCGGAGATGTCAGGTTACTGTCAGCTGGGGCGTAAATAGACTGAAGTCAACTGCTTGGCTGATCAGGTGGCTCCAATACGTTCAAATAGTCCAATCAGAGAGCACCACATGTTGCTCATCACCCATACACACAAACACCCACTTACTAAGAATAGGTAAAGAGAGAGAGAGAGAGCTGACATACACACTTTAACAAAGTCCCATGGTCATAACAATCAAAACTTGTTCATGGAGGACTTTGCTGTAAAAAGAGAAAGTAAGAAATAATTTTTAGGGCCTTTTATGAATAAGATAAGTGAAAAGTGTCTACTGACAATAATCTCAGGAATTTATGGAGAATGTCTAGCTGGTGCATTCACTTTCAGCCCACCACCTACTGTAACCATTCTTAGTTTCATGTACTCATAACTTAATCAAAAGTGTGATTCTCGCAATTGAGACCTGGTTCAGAAAGAATCAGTAAAGCTACAGACAGAGGTGAAAGCACATACCAAAGCCACTGTCTAAATGCAAGAAGGTATAAATAAAAATGTAAATGTATATCACATTAGTCCTTGTAAGTGAAAAGGGTCACTGAGAATTACCTGACTTTTGGCTCAGATTTAAGCAAGTGTTTTAATATCATTCTGGTTATTGCTTTGCTGTCCTGACCTGCAATTTTACCATTTCCTAGTTTACTTTCATCACTCCCAGGCTTAGAAGGCAGCCGTTTTCAATGAAAAAAATGCTAAATATCCATTGTGCAGTACTTGCCTTAGGTGCCCAGCAGCAAATGGCAGACAAATATAAAGTGAAGCGTTTAGCACCTTAACAGCAAGATATTTCCCTCAGGAATTAGTGGAGAGTAAAACAAAGGAGACTGGATATTGGACTTACATTCATCAGACAGACACAATCATGGCGTTAAATGAATTCTAATGTAGCATGTACTGTGTGCATCGATCGGCACCTGATAATATGTCAGTGTTGTTTACCAGCTTGTATCCTCTAATTCCAAGTGGCCATTTGAATCACTTGGGGTCTAAATAAAAAAACGAATCTATACATATTTGTTTTGCTTATCATTGTATATTTTATGCTCGTCAATTAATAGAAATCATCACTTATCCAGATATTATGGTGCCTGATCACAACTCCAGACTTAGCTTTTCAGGCCACAAAACTGCTACAGACTGCTGACTAACTAACTCACTATACCTAACTTAACAAGAGTGTGCACACCAAACCTGAGTTATTCAATTAGAGCCTAAAACTAAATGAACGATTCTTGTCTTGTGTATGTCTGTGTGTGTGCTCAGTGGCCATGTACAGGGAGCCCTCCCTCCATGACCTGACAGAACTGTCTCGGTCAGGCAGCGGCACACCGACCAAGAGTCGCAGCGCTTCGGCTCTACTTAACGGCGGAGGGAAGACGCCCAGCAACAATGACTTATCCTAGCCCCCCAACCCTCGCAAACACACCCACAACCACACACACAGACTTACAAGCACACACACATACACTGATGGACACAAAGAGACACACAGATCTCAGGCCAACATGCCCACACATCAGGCTGGTGAGGGGTAGGAGGACAGGAATGTGTTCTTCCACTTAACGGAGCCCACTGTGACTGACTGTGATGTAAATAAATCAAGGACAATCAATCCGTCTGGCTCTGCTGCTCTGGTCTGCAGAGGGACAGGACCTGTGAATCTCTTCCCTTAACTACTCTTCCTGCTATATTATACCGAAATAGAACAAGGGAGGGAGAGAAAGAAAAGAGGGATAGAGAATCAGTCAGTCACACTGTCAGATAAACAGACTGTTACAGAGAACCAAAGAGTCCAAGTATTAACTAAATAAGTTATTGCTATGAAAAGGCAAGTGGCAAGAGAATTACAGGGCGACAAAGGAGGGAAGAAAGTCTTTATCTATTCTACCGTACGCTATGTTTACACAGAGCTCATGGGGTTAAGTCATATTTTTAAAAATGACAACTGTTTTCCTTGTACAATGATTGTTCATTTGTTTGCATGCAGGTGCGTCTGGTGTGTGTGCGAGTGGTCGAGAACATGCTGTGCTTGCAGTATGTATGTTGTGTGTACACGTGGGCATGCAAGAGCGAGTGTGTGCGCACGCATGTGTCTGGGAGGGTGGGAATTTTACCTTTTTAAGATCTGTTGTATATCAGACAAACCTCCTGAGGGCTTTAGCAGGTTAAAATAAGGTTTACTGTATATGCTTCCATGCTTACTTCTTACAAGCAACGCTGTTGTTTATCTTTCCATATGTTGTTGTTGTCTCTTGCTGTTTGTTTGTTTGTCGTTGCATGGAAGCTTGTGGACCTCTGCTCAGTAGCAGCATGCTGAAGGTCCTGTTTTTCTGGTCTTACGTGTTCCTGACCAAAAAAGAACACTAGTGAGCCAATAGTGACAAACCACAACACTAGTGAACTAATGTGAGAGTGTTAGAACACAACTGGACCAATAGTATTGCACCAGAACATGAGTGGACCAATGGTGTTGGACCAGAACTTTGGTGAACAACGGGAGCACAGATTCATTTAATATTTTGATTCCTGCTATGGACAGACTAGAAATGCACTAAATAAACTATTTCTAAAGAAGCGAAATGACTGTATTGTGTTATTCTGGTGATGAGTTTTTGTATATATGTATGTTATATATATCATGTAAAAATCCTTTAACTTTACAGTGTATTGTACTATTTTAATATAAGGTTGAAAATGATTCACTTTATTTACTCTCTAGTAGTATGGTGATATTGTACATTTGGTTTTATTTGTGCAGGGTTTTATATGTTGTACAGAAATTAGGTTTTGGTGAATGTATAGTGAGACGATGGTTCTATAAGGAGATAGTTTTCCTGATGTACTTTTTCAAATACTGTGCACCTAAATGAAACTCCATCCATCCCAATTGTATTGTGACAAGGTAGAAAGCTCAGAAAAATACTGTAGGTCTGGAAATAAATTATTATTTTGTATTTCTGATGAACAGTCCCAGCTATACGTGAGTGAATGGTGTTTTCCATGAGCTTTCAAAGACAAAGGGCAAAGCTAAAATTAACTATTATTATTTGCTGTACAGTACTAACCAGCTTATGTACGTTGATGTCTTGTACACTAATACAAAATGACAGAAATTCGACACAGGAACAATGTTGTGCTATAATTAAATATTAACACTAGATGGCACCGACAATTCAGAGATGTAAAGCTGCTTTTGAATTCCTATAACTTATCCTGAGAGGAAGTAGCAGCACAAAGCAACTGGCGATGTAGGAAATGTACACAATAAAGGAAAGCAACACAATTTAACAGTAGAGTAGAGAAGGTTCCTTGATAAAGCATCATTTACTTCACTATATGTGAGTCTCTGTATTGAACAAGAAAAGCAGACACAGACATTTAATCTCAAATTATTCCACTAAGAGGGGTGCAAAGACTTATTTCCAAGACATTTGTTTAATCACAAAAAACAAGATAAAGTGCAAAAGTCAAATATTTAAAAAATGCATATATAGTTAAAAAACAACAGTTTCACATTTTAGTAATAAACATTTAGTCATTGGTTTCAGGATAAGTGTCATAATCATTATTACCAATTGTAATAAGGTGTGAGATACTTTTCTTCTTTAGATAATTTACGGTGATAATTTATTTACTTCAGTTTTTCATTTTACAGTGATAAGAATCATGTAAAAAGAATAAGATCTGTGGGTGTACGGTAAGAAGTCTGTATGTGAACTCACAGTGCTGATGAACCACCCCCTTACTTTGCTATGCATTTCTATAAAATAATCACATTTTCACTTTCTGCAGCCCTGTGCAAATGTAAACACATGCAAACTCACCCACAAACATATATTTCATGTTTGCTGTGCTCCACATTAATATCATGCTGGAACATCAGTTAAGTCTGTCATATTTACAGTGGTTGAGGCAGTATTGTGCTGCCTGTACTTGTAAATATCCAGCTTTTTGTTTAGATAGGAGGAGGGAAGTCTGTCTGATCTGTCCTCCCCTTCCTTCAAATCTTCCTCAGTGCCAGTTTTCTTGCTCTTCATCTTTCTTTTACACATTCTTCATCCAGTCCATCTGTTCATCTGCTCATGTTCAGTCTAGGTCCCCTTCTTTGACTCCCACTCCTGGAAAACATGACACAGTATACAGTGAGGAAAATATTTGTTTCCGTCCTTGTTCTGTATCTGTCTCCACGCAAACACACGAGCTCTTTACCTTCGCTTTCTGCATAACATTTCCCTTGGATGAGGCATAAAGAGAAGGAGGGCGTTTACGTAGCTCAGATGCTGAGTTGACTGGAACAGTCTCATTATAAAACTTTTCAACCTTACTGCCCTGTGCCTGCGTACACAAAAACATACACACCGACCAACACACAAAACCCCAAATCAAACAAAGCGGTAACCATCTGATATAAAGTATTGTACTGGGATTTTTTGTGCCTTCTCACCTTCACAATGATCTTGGCATCATTGGGAGGGCCTAGTGATCCTCGAGCCAATGATTTCTTCAGGTTTTCTTTGACTTCTGTCAGTCTGAGCTCCAGTTCCACCCTCTCCTCCTCCTTCTGTTTACAAAGCGTCTCCAGCTCGGCTAACCGCTGTTCCACACCACAACCTGTACACACTCACAGTGAGTGCTGTTGCAAAGCTGAAGTATAAACAGTGCTGTGTGTGCCTGTGTGTTTTGTCCCTGACCTGTGCCATCCTTCATCACCTCCTTCACCTCCTTCTTCTCCCTGCGGAGGGAAATCAGTTCAGATCTGAGTGCTTCCTTTTGTTTCTCCAGCTCCTCTTTCTGTGTCAGGTATCGCTTGGCGTCCTCCTCTGCTCGCGTCTTCCCGTACCGCCCATACTGATTTACATCTAGTGGAGAACAAAGCAAAATATAAATACTTGGAGCGAAGCTGGTGTGGCTCATTCGTCTAGCTAACAATCCACCATGACAAATCTTTGCTTTGATCTGGAGAAGACACGCAGCTGTGGCCATTTTCTACTATGTAATTTCATGTAGCCAGTGTAATGAATTATGAAATGAGACTCACTGGAGGCATGTCTCTTGATGGCGGCCTGTTCGGTTTTTTCAGAATCCCTGCTGGAGAATGAAGCATGACGTCTCACCTGGCTCGCTTTCCTGTCAATGGCACCCTCCTGTAGCAAATGATAAAATCATGAACATTGTTGACAGTTTAAAGGGTACATTTTACTTTTGCATTTAACTGTTTTTGGCTGACAATTACAGAACAATAAAAACACAACATTTCTGTTATATAGGCATGATACATGTCAGAGATCTATTATTATCATACTGTGATAAACACCAATGTCTACATAAAACGTTTTCAATTAATTTCACATTGTTATTCTTAAATGTAATCCCTATATCAGCTTAAGTTAAGCTAAACTCTGCATGCACCTAAAATAGTTTTGTAAAAGAAACATAGACTTTTGTGGTATTAAGAAGGAGACAGCAATTTAAAAATAGCTTAAAAATTTTGGATTCTGTAAATCTGTAAAGAAAAACAGAAAGAAATGATTATAGACTGCAGCAGACCTGAAAAGCCTGAGGTTTCTGTGTGCTTGGTAGTAACTAGTTCAGAGATTGTGTATGTCAACACTGCTTCAGGTGATGTTTACTCACCTCAACACTTTCATAGACTTCATCATAAGTTCTGGAGTCTGTTGAGGTACTACTGGAGGACGCAGCGGTGGTGGTAGCCCATCTATGAGGAAAAAAACGAGAAGGATTATGTATTTCTAGAGAAAAGAGACTCGTTTAAATGCAGAAATGATATGTACTATGGGAAGTGACTCACAGGAAGGAGTGTCTGGCAGCATGCCGTATGTCTGTGAGTGTGTCCACATCGATGTAGTCGTAGTGCAGCTCTTCAGGGAGAGTGACGCTCCCTGTCTCTGCAAACAACACACCAAGCCAGCGGCCAAGATCCTCTGAGCAGCTAGCCTGATGCACACACATACAATCACACCTATATTTTAGATACGCTGTTTCCAGAAAAATTAAGGTGTGGTCTTCCAGTGCACCTGCTAATTTTCTGTGTTTATGAAAAACAAACCAATCTATCTAGATTCAGATTCTCTGCCAACTGAAATTATTCAAGATCCTTTAATAACACAATGCAGTACCTCTAAAGATGCCAGTTCATTGCCTCCCTGGAGGATGCGGAAGGAAAATGGATGTTTGGGACCAGGTCCACCGGGCACCACCTCTGCCGATTTGAGTGGTACCACGATGACTGGGGGCCGCTGGTCTCCACGATCCTTGTACAGGTACAAACTTCCTCCTCGCACCTCACACCAACGTTCCTTCCAAGAGCCACTCAGACACACACTAAGGTACCCTTTGAGGAAAGAGGAGGAATTTAAAAGTGTTTAAAAGACAAAGAGATATGTTTAGTAGCAGCCAATAATTTGACTTAAAATGCCGTCTTGAAAAATGCCAGCTTAACAATAATAAAATACAGTAACACAACTGTTCACACACAAATCAACTCATTGTCAGAACAAGTGATTCCAAAAAAAAAAGTTCCAAAACTAGGCATCATAGCATCAAACTGGAAGTGATTAAGAAGAAAAGTGTAAGGGTTTGACTACACCTATGCTATGTAACATGCTGAACCCATCTTTGTTTTGTTTATTTTTTATTTATTATTTTTATTTGTTTTAGTGTAGTTCCTTAATTCCATTCCTTAAAACTGTAAATATCTCAGCAGGTTATCACTGCCACAGGAGATCCTTTCTGCCTGTGGCCATCAAACTGTACAACTCATCTCTCCTCTGTAAGGTTGGAACCTGAATGGACTATCATCAGTATCATTATTTATCATTATCTTCAATACTCTGTGTATATATTCAGTTTGTATAACGATGCTATTTTGTATTTTGTGTTGGTGTAGATCTTTG
>OMLM01020855.1:47127-59711 GCA_900302695.1 Helostoma temminkii | reverse complement strand
ATCTTTTGATTAAATAATTATCATAAACTTCTGATGTATCAAATGTAATACATGAAAAATCTTACATTTAGAAATAATTTCTTAAAATTTTTCTTTATGTTATTTAACAAAGTGTGCAATACACACGCCAGTTAAAAAAATAGGATGTTGTGACTACTATTTGTTGGACTGGGCTTTAGAGGGTTAAGGGATTTTTATTGTTATTATTCTATTTCATTCTAACTCTCTTAACATTAACATTGTTTATAATGATCCAAATGGCACCATTACAATTCAGAACATGTAAGCAGAGAAGACAGATTTTATGTTTCTGTCACTATATAAGGGTCAAATAAATTATTACTATAAATTACTCCTGTCATTGTGGCAAGTTTCCCGAAAAGCCCAAGACAAGAAAGAATACTGAAACCTAGGTGTACTGCATGGGATTGGTTAGGAATTAGTTGCTACATTCCTAATATAAATATAAAAGTTTTTACTTTTCATTAAACTATAAGTATATTTTTATCATTGTTTTATCTTGTCATTAAGACAAACCTGTCGAATAGCTCCTACCCATCACATGGACACTGAGTGCAGTTACCATTTGTCTCTTTTGCCCCCTGTATCAGCTTCAATACATTTCACTTAATCATGTGGGTGTTACTGAGTGAGAGGGATCAACCAGACCTTTCACTGTTGGCTCGGTAATAGTTTGGCAGCATTACGAGGAGAATCTTACCTTGTATTCTGAAAAAATAGAGAAGAAGAGAAATACAGTTTTCATAAGAATACACACAATCTGAATGTCACTGAACAATATGCATCAGGAGGGAAGGAAAATCAGAAGAAAACTAGAAGACTTCAGGACAAGTAGATTTAACATGCACTGTGTAAAAGACATACCTCTGATCTGCCAATTAACTGCATTACTGCTGTCATATTGGGAATAATCTGCACCGACACTCCCAGGCTGCCAAAATGCAACAGGAGCAGTTAAGCAAAAACAAGCCATGAATGTATTTCATTGTTATAAAGTCTAGTCTATAAGAGTCAAGCAAAGTAGACAGAAATCATGTATCTATGATACAACAGTGATATATTCTCTCATAATATATCAAACTGACTCGTACAATAATCATATCTTGCTTTTATTTACTGACTCACTTGGCCTCAGGAAGTAAACTCATGCATTTCAGTAGTTTAGTAGCAAATTAAGGACTTTGTTATAGCTTATGGTTCAGTGAATCCTGCCTTATTGTCTCTCACTCTCCCTCTGCCACACACATAAACCCAAAAACCATGATGATTGCTTACCCTGTTTAGCCCAGTTCTGCCGTAGCCTGGCAATGATGCTGATTTGGCAACGTACGAGTCTGAAAGAATGAGTATAAACACACAACCATAAACAAACATAGAATGTACAAACTAGCAAAAAGCAATGAAAAGGCTGCGCACCCTCAACAAACATGGGGATTCTGAATGTTATTACATCTTTATTGTAAAGGTGCCAAACATTTTCATCAATTAAAATTATTCAGCTTGCATTGCAAATAAAGTGGCAAACTGTACAAACTGTCAGTTGTTTGCAGTGAACAAAGAGATGTAATTTAAACAGCTCAACACAACAAATGGTGGTTCATTAAAAATGCAATTTGTTATGACTACTGTAGTGTTTAAGACTTAGCAGAGCACCCTTTGATGCAAGGATGCAAATATGAAGCATAGCCAGACACCAGCTTCTGGTAATGTCTAAGAGGAATCTCATATTCTTGGGATTACCGCAAAAACCTTCTTCAAATCCCACCAAAGGTTTTTGTTTGGGGTTCTTTCAAGGACTGAAACCAAGCGTTCATGGACTTTGATCACTGTACCATTGGGACGTCCAATGGCAGCCAAGCTTCAGCTTTCTCGCATAACGCATGGGGTTTTCTCCTAGGATTTCCTGATAATAATTTTGAGACTGCAGTAATCATTAAAAGACCCATTTTGCGATGAAGATTGAGGATTCACTGGTGCTCAATTAATTAGTTGAAAATTATAATAATTTTTCCCTATCCTTTTGCTCACTGGCTTGTTGCATCACTTCAAGCAAGGCCCCTCCTGAAAGTGAGTTTATTTGGGATGGGCACTGCCGCAACAGAAGCAGCAGAGGGCAGTGGAGTCACACCAATCTTTTTGAGTCCACTGGTTCTCTGTCACTTCCTAGCTTGTACCAGAACTTGCATCTTCTTCACCATCAATGTTTACCTCCTCTTTTACTCTTCTTCTCGTTCCAGCACTTTTTTTTCCCTCTCCACTTTAACTCTTTGAGTTTCTGTTTTGTTTTTTGTTTGTCATCTACTGCTTTCACTGTTGTAACATAAAAAGAGATACAGTCTCAAAGCTGTGCCATGGTGTGTGTCTCAGAAATACAGTTTCATCAAAGAGATACCAATAGAGTTATTTCTACAATCCTCAACTAGCACCTCATTTATCAATGTTTATCTAGTACAAGTGCAGCACTATAATGATTGCTGTCATTTGAATCCTCATCCTTGCGGCATGTAACTGAATGCTGCGTAATAAATGGCTGATAGTTTCAGGCCAGTGATCCTGCTGTTGCTACAGGAAAGCTATCAAATACAGGCAAAAGCTAAAATTCTTCTACCCACCTGTAACCCAAAGGAAAAGAGGTGTGTGTGTTTGAGTTAGTCGCTAACAATCTCTCACTTAAAGCTCTGATGCTGTCACAGCAGAACAGCAGGATGAAGAGAATCAGAGGAAAGACAGCCCGTTGTGTCACCACCCCCCTTGAGATGACCTCAGAGATCAAAACACACTGATAAGTCACTCACCGCTGTCTGCACTGTAGACAGACCTGGGAGCTGAGGACAGAGACACAGAAAGCAGGTGAGAGGTGGAAGAAGACATAAAGGAGACATAAAATGTAGCATGTATATTTACTTAGCTCTGTATTAATCATTGACCTCAGTGTTGTTAATGACAGATCTTAGCTCTTCTTATTCCTATTTTTTGTTTGTTTTTAATTAATTTATTTGTATCTGTGCTAACCACTGTCGCCTCACAGCAAGAAGGCCCTGGGTTCGATCCGAGTCGGGCACACACGCGACCCCTACGGGGATTAAGAAGTTCAGAAAATGGATGGATGGATATATATGTGTTATTTTGGACTTGTGTTAGTGTAAATCTTTTCCAGGCTGTGGTTCTTTCATTTCCTTTTGAACAGAAAGTAACTGTAACAGGCAAAACAATATTTCTCTGGGATTAATAAAGTTTTTTGAATTCTGAGTCTTGTAGGTCTGGTTTTTGAGGTGGAGGAAGTAGTACTCAATAGGTTTGAGCATTAGACTCAAAACAGATACCTACTTTGACTGAAAATGATGAGTAAAGTTGTTAAAAGCATCTCTATGAATGACGCCTTTCAAACTGAAACTGTTTTCACATTGTCGTGTAGTAAAACAGATAAAATAGAAAAGCATTAAATAGTAAATATCAGTAGATTGTGTATAAAAACATCAGTGTCATTGTAACGTGAACACAAGTTTTGTACTGGTAATTAATCTGCCACGCAGTAAAAGTATGACAACAGACAGTAAACAGAAATGGTAGATGAGAGTTAGTTTTGATTACAAGGGAAGTAAAGAATCCAGCTGTTCTGTGGCATCTATAAAACATCAGCTGTGTAAAGCTATGCTCCAAACAGCATCATCAGGGAGCCAGGCATAATCACCATCAAGCCCAACACATTGTATAAAATATGAAGCAGCATAGACAGAACAGCCCCACAGCATCAGGACTTATACTTGGGCCACTCATGTTAAAAATGTATATCTTAATGCACTACCCACTGCACCTACTAATTTTAATGGCTTGTACTGCAGTTACAGCTTTACAGTACTTGCTTGTTCTTCTTAGGCTACAGCTTAATGAAATCCAGTACAGAAGGTATGTACAAAATAATTTTTACATCATTTCATTGTCACTATAGATGATGTAACAGCCATGTTAGTGGACCTCTGAGGCTGTACTTAGGCACAGTGTCGCCTCGTACTTCACCAGCACTGAAACATGCTCATAGTAGTAACGCTAACATACAAATATGTAGCAAATATAATGTTTATGATTGTCGACATCTTAGTCTAACTGAAGCTGGAGGGAATGATATTAGTTTAATAGTAATATTTAAACATAAATGAAAGTACTGCATAATCTGAAAGAACTGCCTAGTAACGATGCCAGATACAAGATGCCAAGTCAAAAGATCCTCTAAGTACTAAAATTCATCCTGAGGGAAAAAATAATGTGTGTTTCAAATTTCATGGCACACAAGCACACCACAAGTTGGTGAAGCATTTAAGATAAAACCATAAACAGTTCAGAGAAGTAAGTGTGATCCATCCTCTGGGACTATTTCACTCAAATCCAGTAGTTGTTGACATGATAACAAATTACTGATGAAGATATGAACATTGAGCCACGGTGAGCTAAAAACATAGTTAAAATGTGATTTCAAATCAAAATCGATAAAATGGCTAAAAAGTGGACCAAACAGAAAATAGTGACTAATTTTGTTGTCACTTTCATTAAATCTCATTTTGGAATTAGGCTCCTCTGAAGAACAGATGAGCACACTGAGCACAACCCTCTCTAGATTTGTCTAATCAGTATAATAACAGCAGACACTATAAAGCCACAGTGATTGCACTGCACTGAACACCAACATTATCCAAACCTCTTTTTATTTGACCTCTCAGTGCACATCGTTAATTTTCCTCCCTATCCACTATTCCCAGACCCAGATTTACCTTCTGGCTTCATGTCATACATCTTCTCTGAACAGCTTCAAATTGCTTTAGCTTCTCTCTCCCTATCTCTTTTATATTTAATTCACTGTCTATCTAGTCCACCCTTTCTCTCTCTGTCTCTCCTGTTGTAACATCCTCTCTTTTATGCCCTTTTGACCTCCATCTAAGCACTCTCTCTCTTTCTCTCTAAGTCTATCCATCTCCTTCTTGTCCTTACATGTACTGAATACAGTGAGGGATGGGATCAATGCGAGAGTAAATACAGAACTGGGAAACTCTCAGGAAAATTGCTTCAGCATCATGAGACACACATTTCACACAGGTGACAATTTTAACCTCTAACCTTCACCAGCGCAGACGAGCCATCACTAAAACTCAAATCTGACTTAATTTTAAAGCACAGTCTCAACCTGCCCTAATGCAACCGGGACTGTGTTGACAGATCATATAAACTTGATACTAAGAATCTATAATTAGATTCATGCTATTCCTACTTTGCTTGATCTTATCTGTATTTGCTCTGATTGTGTGAATATGATCTAAACCATAAGCAGAATTCAGTGCAAATCCTAAAGTTAACAAGTGTGACATACTGTGTGTGACTAAGGTCAAGTATGTATAATATATAATCAGTTGAGGAATCCACATGTTGACTTACAGCCATTGAGAGAGGTGTATTCCAGATTGTTCATCGCCTCCTTGCTGCCACAGCGGGAACTGCGTCTGCTCCCCCAGTGATCATTGTCGTGACGACCTGACCGTGCCTTCATCTCCTCCTTCAGGATCATCCTGCCAATTCCCTGTGGGGAGAGAAGCAGGGAGAAGGAAAAACAAGGGAAAGGGAGGAACAGGATGGGTTAAATGAACACATAGATGGAGTAGAGTGGGATAATGATGGAATAACGCAGGAGGAATAGAGGGATGAGTGTGAAGTGAAAGGAGAAGGTCTAGTGGGTGAAGCTGAAAAAAGCATTTAATTACTCGGCTCATTAAATATTAACACACACACAAACACACACACACACACACACACACACACACATACACTTAAAATATAAAACAGAGAAGCTTCCTTTTCTTACCCTGTTTATGTTGTGGTTCCAGCCATCCTCCTCTCCTCCAGATGAAAACCTCCTTACCCTGGAGACTACATAGAGCGATGGAGGGAGGAAAAGGCAGTAAAACATAGAGAGTAAGAAGAAGGAAAGGTGAACATCAAAGCAGTTTCATTTCACTGACAAAACTTCAGTTTAACTCTCCAGGTATACACATAAAGCCTTATGTGTAGGATAAGGCTTTATGTGTTAGTCCAGTATCTTGCACTAGTGTGAATACAGGTTTCTAAGCACTTATGAGTGTAGAAGAGTATATCTGGGGGAAAGGGGAGCAATACCTTTAGGTGAGCCAGTGTATGGGTAGTAGTTGGAGTCTGTGTGATAAATGCCGTTACAGTTGGAAGTGGACAGGTGACTGGAATTGAAAAGGTTCTCGTTGGTCTTACTCTTATTGGCTGTTGGAGAGGAAGAGATGTCTGTTGGAAAGACAATCAGGGAAAGAGAGTCAAAGTTGAATGTTGTTTTCAAGACTTCATATGCAAGGGCAAATCTTTTATCCAGGGACTTTAAAGTGGATTTTCATGCTTGACATAACAAAAAAGGCCATGAGAACGGAGAAGTCAGCAATAGGACAGCAATAGCAGAAAGCTGAATCATGCCCTTTATTAACACAATGGTTTGATTCATTTACTGGGCTCTGAACTGCCTCAGAGTGTGAGAGGTTTTGTGCTTTCTTTCTTGTGTAGGAGAAACAAGTGGCATATTTACTTTTGTGGACAACACAACATAGTGGAGGTTACGTCAATGAAATAGAACTGAGAACAAGAACGTGGTGTAAGGAAGTGAGGTTGGAGAGGCTTCGCAGTAACACTGATACTGTAGTAGTGTGAAATGATAATAAAACATATCCCGAATGGTTAACATTTGTGTTTTAACTGAAATATAATAGGAGCAGATGGGCTTGCAAATTCCTTGTGAGAACAAGATAATGTATAATCATATAGAAAATCACTGGAGACATTTTGACTTTAACTAGACAGTGTAACAAGAGTCACAACAAAAATAAGGAGAAGAGAAGCTTGTAATATAAAGCAAAGGTCATATTTTAACTGATGCTGCACATGCGTAAATGTGACTTTTGGCCTTTGGACAATGGACATTGATTGTGTGTTAGGGGAGAAGATTATGAGGTCATTTTAAAAGCCTTTATTTCACAAGGAAAGATACATTTGTCATTGTTTCAGGTGCAGCACAGAACAGCTGCAACACAACACACGTTTCTGGCAAAGGCAACCTTGTACAGAGGTTTTCTAAATTGATATTTGAGTGTTATTAAAAAATGAAAATATTTGGTCTCTATCAAATAAGTCATAAGACTGGGGCTGTTCAAATATGATAAAAATATACTCTAATATATAGTAGTATCTTTCTCAGTGGTCCCTTCTGATAATATAATGAAGAGGAGCTCAAAAACGCTTGTGTTTGAGTTGCCGACAACTTTTACTATGACATAAATTATGGTGCTAAATATACTGTTTAAAACCCTGATTAAGGTGCTTTGCCTTAATATGAAAACGGCTCTACAAGTGATTCACACTGTAAATTTTAACTCGTCCACACAGCCCAGATCACAGATTGCCTGTTCAGTATGAAGATAGCGGTTTGTCAGCAGTTTGTAGCACAGTGTAAATCATCCAGGGGTGTTTGTGAGGAGCTGTAACTCAGTCTGACTTGCTAGCACTGATGGATCACTTGCACACTCAAATGTTTGGCAGTGCTTCTCTCATCACCTCTCAAATCACCAGAAGAATATGTAATTTTACTTCTAACTTCACAACTATTGTGCAGAGAATGAATGGAGGCAACTACAAGTTATCTGAATTACTGGTTCATCTGTCAGTTTTGTATTTCTCTCTTGAATCTTCACACTGAACTCCCAAACATATAATACATTTAAAATAATAACAAATTTTATTCACTAAGACAGTGGTAGTTAACTTTCTTGTATTAAAAAATGACAATTGATTATCAAAGTTGTTATATAATCAATTTTAACCTTCATTCGGTTCAGTGCTGGTATCCACTACATTTTCAGATTCTATACTAGACAACAGAGATGACTTTAGCAATGCAGGACAATCTAGCCCTGCATTCAGAATATCCGCTGGCACTCGACAAACTGTGCAATCAAATGAGCTTGTAGAGGAAATTGCTTTTCATTTATCTGACTACTTCCCTTTTGAGAGGAGTTGCAGAGGAGAATGACAGAAGCACCAGATGTTCAGGCCAATTCATATTTTCTGTGTCCATGTGTTCGCTCAGAAAGACGCTGTAATTGAGCTTCAGCTTTTTTAAAGAGCTTTACTAAAACAGATTAAATAATATGGTCAAAGAGAAGCCGGCTTCATACTAAGAATGAATTGAGAATGTATGCAGAAACCAAGTGGCGGGTAGGTAAACAGCTAAGCTAGAGTTAAAGAAAACACAGAACAACCACTAGTAGGAAACTACTAACCTTGTCTCTTATAGATGGGGGGTTTCCTGTAGATGTTGGTTTCCTCAGAAGCTAAGGACAGAAATAAATAGATTTAGTGGCAGAAAGACTAACACACAGGGAAGGAGTGAGAAGAGGTGAGGAATCATCTGGATTTTCTTATTCATCCTGTCCCACCAGCTGTATGCATTTACAGTCTTCTTAACCATAAAACCTGACAGCTCGTGTAATAAACTGCAATAGCAGAGGTGGTGCCATGCATCTAGACAACCTGACTGACGTGCAGGAGGAGCTGATTAATACAGATTCACCAGCTTATAACAGGAAAAGGCAGCAAATCACGCAGGAACAAAGAAGAGGAGGGAGAGGAGTTGAAAGGTGGAGAGAAGACCAGAGAAAGAATCAAAATACATGAGCAAAAGGGGAGAAACTTGCTGCACACTGCACATTGTAGCCGTTATTTGGTAGTGTATATTAAATATGTATTTAGGTTTAAGTGAGGGAAAATCACAACCAACCATACTAGAGATATAAGAGAACATTTTAAATGTTGTAATGTCAAAAAAAAATGTAATTCTTCTACACACTGAGCTTGCACCCAATCCCACCAAATTGGAGGTTTGACTTTCAAGGGCTTCCATGCTAAATTTATACTACACTGATACTGTACGGCACTTTGTATAAAAGCATTCACCAAATACATTTTGCTCAGGGTTGAAAAGCATGAGGGGAGTGCTGTCACAGGGCTGGCAAGATATAATAGTCTTGGAGACCTGAGCGCAGGAACATGCAGTGAGAAATGGACTGAAGGTAAGAGGAGAGAATGATGGAGGGAAACCAAATGCACAGCTTGTAGTGAAAAGTAAAGACTTTTTAAAGTGAAGTTAACAAAGATGGAGAGAAACTTTCAACTTTATCATTAACATGATAAAGTGGGATGTTGATAAAATGTTTAAATAAAACAAACTGGTATTAGTTGTTACATTGAACTGCTCATATGTTATTCAAGACCTCCAGGGTTGTAAGATTAATTGGACAGAGACCTCCCACAGTAGGAGACTGAAAACGGCTGTAACTAATGTACATTTTGTAGATGTTTACAGTTCATTAGCATGTCAAAAGACACATTAAATCTTGCACATTCATTTTCACACACACAGGTGTGACTTTTGTTAGACTGGAGTGCAATAAAAGTAAGTACATCTCTGATCACTAAAAGAACGGTTTAGGTTTTTGAGGGAATAGCTGCAACTCTTACAATAATGCTTATACAGTGAAAGTGTCAAATTACAACCATCAGATTAAAGGTTAATTGTGTAACTATAGATCTGGAGTTAGTCTTAGTTAGGGATTGGAATGATGTTTAATGGTTAGAGAGATTTCACAGTCAGCTTAGTTTTCGTAACAACCTTGAAGCTGCAGTATAAGAAAACATTTTGAAGGAGGGTTGATTTCATTCTAACACGGGGTCTTTACTTTAGTGAGGGGTCAGCATTACAGATGATGGCCTACCTGGAACATGGAAATGCTTGGGGGCTTGGAAGGTGGTGTTGGTGGGTGTTGCACACCTGGGCTCTGGCTGACTGTAATAGGGTGAACTCCTGCCACTCTCACTGCCTGGAGTGAGCGCAGCCAGTCACAGTGAGAAAAACCAAAGCATGAGCAACAGAATGGCCAAAATCCCCACTAGAAAGACAGACTAATGAATTGCATGTTTGTGTGTGTGTGTATTGTTTGTGTTAGGTGATTTGCTGGGAATCTCTGCTGCATCCGCTCACAGATGTAGGTGCAGACCTCATAATTTCCATGTGTGTGTGTGTTTTGCATGAGTGGGACTATTACCAGGGACATAATAATGCAGTGGGGAGCCTCTGTGGCGACTGTGTGCAGGAGAGTCAGTGAAGGTGGAGCAGGAAGAACGCCTTGTTCTCATATCCACACCATCCAGTAAATCCTGGAGAGAAGGGGAGAGAGAGAGAGAGAGAGAGAGAGAGAGAGAGGCTGGGCTGTCTGAGAGTAATGTACTTTCATTTACTAATGCAATAAATTTGACTACACAAGGCTCCTTCCAACACTCAATTTTAATCATGCAGAGAGCAGTTCAATATTGTGCATTGGTGATAACAGTCCTCTTAGCGCAACACACATGCAGCACACACATATCTGCAGGATATTTGGTTAGTGACGTGTTAACTATGTAACTGAAGCACACTGTTTCTGTAGGGTGTTGCAAAGTACAACAATACCTTTAGCTTTAAAATAATAGTTTCACATTTTAGGTAAATCCTAAAATTATTTCCTTTAAATGACTTGTTAAATTAATTTCCTTAAAATTCAAGCAATTTCATTGGTAAAAATATTGGTGGAAATTAAAGCTGGAAGAAATCTGAAACCTTCTGTAGATCAGGGATGCACCAACCCACCAATTCAGATGTCAAAATCTGAAAATCAAGATTTTTTTTATTTATGTACTTCACTATGCAGGAATCAATTATATCACTATAGTTTAATGTAAGATCATGGTTTCACAAGGTGCTAAAAACTGAGCTGCCAACTGTTGCCCATAGACATTTCTTTTAACTCTGTATCAATTCTGATCTCTGTTGCAGTCAACTTTACTTTTACATTTGCATTTACATTTACATTTAGTCATTTGGGAGACGCTTTTATCCAAAGCGACTTACAAGTGAGGTACAAAGCAAGCAAAAATCAAAGACGGGGAGAAAAACTGTAAAGCAAAGCACTATCAGAAGAAGTGCGTCCGTTTCATGGGATGCATGAAAGTTATGGAAAAGTTCTGTCTTCAGCAGATTCTTGAATATTAGGAGTGAGTTTGCTGACTATTTGGTAGATCATTCCACCATTGTGGGACCACAGAGCTGAAGAGCTTTGCAATGTTTTTTTTGTTTTGTGATGGGACCACCAGATGCCGTTCGTTGGCAGCGCCTGGTTACTTACTTTTAAGAGTAATCAGCATCATTTTCTTATTTTTGCATATCCTATTACAGTACATGAATATGTTTTCCAAGTTCAGTACTCAGTACAGTAAAATATGCCTCCTGAGTCACTAGATAATGACGTAAAATTGTTTGAGTGGAGTACTTACGTTTGTGTATGGTGATAAGGATCTCAGTGACTGTAGAAAAAAATGAAACATAGTTACGATCAGTTGTGTGACAAACTAAGAAAGATGTTACTTTGATTACTAATTGTGTGTTTGGATGTGTGTACCTGTCCATAGCTGTATCGTTCCAGAGCGTCATCTGAGAGGTGTGTGTGCACATGGTCGGCCTGATAAGGCATAATGTCGGGCTGCTGGATGTCATATAATGCTTTGACCCTGGGCAGAGCTGCCAGCTGCTTGTAGTCCAAAACATCTCCGTCAGCCTTAGACTATGAGAGCGAGAGAGACAGTAAATGGAAACTCATTAAATAGAATGGCAGACATAAATAGCAATGCAAAAAGACAGTAAACAACAGGAAGCAATTCTGGTATTAAAAAAGGAGTGCAATGATAAAACATAAGTACATAAGCATTTTTAGAAACAATGTAAATAAAAGAATAGCTTCTTCCACTTCTTATTGTTTTTTCACCTCAGAAAATTTTACCTTGCTCTTGTCTTTGTGGTGTGTTCTTGGTTGCAATGAAATGGCTTCTAACTAAATGTTTGTTGTTGTTTAGATGTGTGCATGTTTACATCATGTGTATATATTTGTAATAGGCAAGTTTGTAATAGGCTTTAGAGCCCACCAGACTCTCCAGTTTTCACAGTCTTGCATGAAGCAGGGAAGCAGAATGGATCTGTGAGAAGAACAGATGAACATCTCCAAAACAAAATGACTTCTTGGGGAGTCTGGTGGGCTGACATTTATATTTGACAGTGAGAGCTGAGGGCATAACCACAGTCGTGCTAGTGTAACCATGGCTATGGTTACTCACACAGATGAGTCGGTGAGGAGAGCCAAGGAGAGGAGAGGAGCCTGGAGAAGAAATGGATGCTGTCTCTGAGGTACGTCTCAGCTGGTGGAACAAATGAAAGTGTCAGAGACTGAATTTGTTTTATTTTCAAAATAATGCCCAGTTCACATACAACAGTAAGTTTTTGACATGTAATTATATTAAAAAAAAGATAAAGAAATGTTCGCAACTTTTGATACAGTTTATCAATGATTTGACTCTGTCTGGAACATCTTGAACTGAGTTGGCATGACTGGCTACCATAAAGCTGAAACTGATTTTGCAACTGG